>BQNB010099270.1:0-24961 GCA_026074375.1 Tanacetum coccineum
CTTAGCCTTATGATAAAAACCCAATTTACTTTTTGACTTGTTTCTCCTTAGCTCTAGTGGTGGAGATGTGTATCCTTGCCAAACATATATTATGAAGCTAATCACGACTGAGCAAATGAGCATACCAATTAAATGTTACACCCTAGATTAGTTGAGTGATCTTAGTGTTTTTATTTCCATATTTCGAGAGGTGCTTGGTCTTGTACAGGGGATTAAAAGAAAATAAGTGCTTAAACGAAAAAATCCTTGACTTCGGTTGGGATACATTTTCAATATAATCAAGAGTCTACTTGAGGATAAGTAGGATTCAAGTGGGGGGATATTTGATGACATCAAATAAATCAAATAACGTCACATTTATACTATTATTTATCCTTTATAAGTTACCCACTTTTATATAATTATTGCAAGAATTTATACTTAATTACTTAAAAGTGTTATTTGCAGTAATTAAGGAGTGATTTGTGAAAACATGCTAAAAGGCGCATATTTTGGAGCTAAAATGATGATATTTAAAGATTTCATATTTCTGACCAATATGCCGTATCCACAAAATGAGATACGGTGTATCAGCGCCAAGACTTCACAAGAAAACGCGTATTCTCACTTCCCAATACGGCGTATCCATGTTTCCCTATACGCCGTATCCAGCTGGATAACTATTCAGAGATTTGGTGAATAATTATAATTTGGGAAGTTATATCAGATTGATTATAAACTTAGCGCGCACTCCAAGGAAAATACCCCAATACGCCGTATTGGCCTAGCCCAATACGGCGTATCCAGTCTTTTTCAGACCCTATAAATAGAAGACTCAAAAACGAGTTTTTAGTGTGCAAAATCATATTCTCTATACCGTACACATAAAAGATGATTTTCTAAAGAAAAGAAGAGCAACCAAAGGTCAAGCATGAATCACGATTCCATAGAATACACCGCGTAATTCCTATACTCTTGTAATCATTTTATTTTTGGTATCGTTTGGTAAAACGTTTAGTTTACCTTGGTTAATTGACCACGCTTGTATAATTACAATGGTTATGGGCTAATACCCTAGGGTATTAGCCATCTTAATGAAGATTTAATGTTTGGTTTGTTTTAAAATTGATTTCTTAATTTATCGTTGAAAGTTTAGTTATGTTTATCACATAATACTTGTCTATGTGTTTGAATATGCGACCTATCATTCAACTGGGTCTAGTTACGCCTAACAAGTGAGCTAGATAATGGGATAACTCTCCATATCGTGTTATATATTACTGGACCAACATGATCACAAATAATATTCTGTCTTTCTCTTTAAATTATGAGGTTAGTTGGACCGGCAGGTGACCCGTAATGTTTCAACAAGTATGTTCTTGATTAATTGATAAAGATTTGAATAGTGAACTACCAGTATATAAAATACCGTCAAACAGTAAGTGGGTAAAGTCCCGATGGGCTAAGGTTTATCAAGATCACCATTGCTTTAATCCCTAGATAGATTATAATTAAACTAAAAGGATGCTTTATGCGGATACGTTAATTGTGACAGGATTCAACGTGTCTAGGTCTTAGGATGATGTCCCGCCTATGTCTTAAAAATGATATGCCGCTTCGAGATAAGAAATCATTGCACTAAATAAACAAACCAGCATTCAATCGGATTTAATATAGCTAATACGATTTTTTAATTATTTGGCTAGTACCGCTCTTTTGTCTTTTGATTGTTTTCTTGCATGTTTTTTGTGTTTTGAATTGATTATTGTCACCGTAAAACCTATGCCAGTCTCTCAGGCTGAAACCCCATATTATCATTAGAAACGTATATAGCATAGGTTTAACAAGTAATTAGAATTAACTTAATTAGAGTAATTAAAATACTAATATAATATAAGGCTAACAACCTCGCTCTTAGTGTTCGACACCCTACTTACCACAAAACTCTACCCGATCGGGTACACTGCCCGTTAAAGTGTTGTTTTAGGATAAGTCAGCTAAATATAAATTTATAACTTGGTAATCAATGAATTGACCCTACACGACAGCACATCAAGCCTCTATCCTCATGATAAGTAGGGAAAGCCATATCTCGAAAAGAAAGTCCGTGGAAGAACCTGTTGACGAAATCGGGGAAATCACATTCCCCCTGTTTCAGGTTCTAACAATTCCTCTGATCCAGTCATCATAAGGGCTCAAATATCTAGAAGACAAGTCAACCAGGTATACATGGCAGCTCATTTAAAGTCATCTATGAGCATCACTTCCTCAAATTGAAGCCGTCCATCAGAGCACTTAGGGTGGATTCTAAAATCCTACTCGTTGGCTTCCCAGGAGAGCATTCTTGGCCTCACGAAGAAGTTCCTTTGGAAATTATGATAGGAGAAAGTCCCTACACAAAGACCAAAACCTTGAATTTTGTCATTGTAAGGTCCGATTCTCCTCATAATTTGCTCCTTGGAAGAATTGCTATGCAGAAGCTGGGTATCGTAGTGTATAGAATTCATGCAGCAATAAAATTCTACACTCCTTATGGAATTGGTATAGTGTCCTCAACCTATGAATCCAACAAAGTTGAAAAATGGCAGAAAAAGGTTAAGGAGACCATCTCGGAGGTTATGAAGGATGTTCTCAGATGTCTAGAAGCGAAAGAAAGGATCATTGTCAATGATAGATACCCTGAGCAAACAGTTTTCATCAGAAAGTAGCTGCCTAATAGCTTCAAGAAAAGACTACAAGACCTCCTGTGATCTAACGTGGACGTCTTCGCATGGACTTATGCCGATATGACAGGAATCCCGAGAACCATTAAGGTAGGAAGGAAGCTCTTCAATACGGAGAATAAAATGAATGAATACAAGCACATTAAACCTGTCAAACAAAAGAGGCGTGGATTGGGCCTTGATCATAACGAGGCAACATGCAAAGAAGTAGACAAGCTTACGAAAGCCGGAATCATACAAAAAGTAAAAGATCAGACGTAGGTAGCCAACCCAGTAATGGTAAAGAAAAGTGACGGGGGATGGAGGATGTGCGTGGACTTTATGAACATAAACAAAGCCTATCCCAAAGATGGTTACCCCTTACCAGAGATCGACTGAAAGGTGGAATCCCTTTTAGGGTTCCGACTGAAGTGTTTCTTGGATGCTTACAAGGGATTACAAGGGTTTCACCATCAGATAACAAGATGGACGAATTTTAGGGAACGAGGAAACAAAACAACTGTCTTTATTAGGAGGAAAGGAGATTTTAATGCCCGAGAGAAGATGGCCTTTCGCGGTCTGAAGAATTTGCAGGTAGCGACTTACCAAAAACTGGTCGGATAAGTGTTAAATTGATCAAGAATCAGGAAAAAAGTCTCAAAGGCTGACGTCGATGACATTGGTAATCAGATAGTACGTTTCGAGGTGAGAAGTATGTTAAAAGGATATGGTTAGAAGAGATACGTTGTATAGGCTCTGATCCACTAACATGAAACTTAACTCGAACAAGTGTTCTTTTGGTGTTGAAGAAGGCCCATTCCTAAGACACCTCATCAACAGGCAAGGAATTAGAGCCAACCCCTCAAAAGTTAAGGTAGTCATCGATCTAGAACCACCAAGAACACTTAAGGATGTACAGAGTCTTAACGAGAAGTTGGCGGCACTAAGCCGATTCCTCTAGAAGGGTTTTGAGAAGTCACTCCTATTCTTTAAAGCACTTAAGAGTTGCACAAACAAGAGGACCATACAATGGAAATAGAATGCCAGGAGGAAGCTTTTTATAAACAAATGAAGCCAATCCTGGAAATCTTACCAACACTTTTACAACAACAATCAAAGGTAAGTGTTTAAAAATGATATTCTCGTTGCCCGATTAGAAAGAGTCATAAAGCGACGCTGCTCGCGAAAAGAGAGAAGAGACAAGTTCATATTAACTTTGCATACTTAGAAGCAGGAGTTAACGAAAAGGGGCGGAACTAAAGTTATCTAAGAATGGAGAATTCATATGTTGCCCTTGTTTACGCTGCAAGAAAAGGCTGGAAGGCTATTTCTAAGCACACCATCTATAAACGAGTATAACGGGACCAACCCATTAAGCAATCTCGCAAAAGACTTGAAAAATCTAGGACGGATAGCTAAATGGGCCATCGAACTAGGGGAACATGACATCGAATTCAAAGGAAGAGACTCTATCAAAAGGCAGATACCACCTGATTTTCTTGTTGAAACACCCCTTGCAGAAGATAATAGGATGAAGATCACATAATTAGGATCTACAAAAGTAAGGAGCATAGTGGATAACATGTGGAGAGCTGTTTACACGAGGGGCGCCTCAAGCTCTGATGCTCAGGAGCTGATTTGCAGCTAGTCAGTCTCCGAAGGAAAGTAATGCACATATGCTTTAAGGTTGATTTGAGACTCCCACGAACAACGAAGGCAGAGTACGAAGCCATTGTAGCAGGCTGGATTAGTAGAAGGAAAGGAGATTTAAAAACTAGTTATTAACATTACTCTCCCAAGGTGTAGTCAACAAGTAAAAGGTCTCTTCGAAGCTAGACAACCTGTAATAAAGCAATATTTAAAGAAGATGAAAGAAATCTTGAAGAGCTTTGATACTTACTCAATGGAGTATATCCGAAGGAATCAGAACAAGAAAACCGACGCACTAAGCAAGAGTAGCTTTGTGTGATCTTCCTTTTGAACATCTCACCTAAGCGTGAAGTATTTGTGGAAAGTCTTAGCATATCGGTCTCAATAATAGAGCGATAAGATAGATTTGGGTGGAGAGCAAGGCGGATGTGCGCTTAGCGGTGGCTGACTCTCAGAGAAGTAGAAATTGAGGTATGTGGACAGCTCTGTATTTGTGATCGTGGTTGACTGGATAAGTGGGCGTCGGAGCTACTGCTCAAGAGTGGAAAGAGGTATCAACAATCACAGCTGAGACAGAAGAAAATTAGATGAATCCTATTTATGAGTACTTGATAAGTGGCCTACTACCAGAGGATCCAAAAAGAGGTCAGAAAAGTCATAACTAGAGCCCCACAATATAGGCTAATCAAAGGAAACCTATACAAAAAATCCTTCCTGCCACCATAGCTTCGTTGCATAGGCCCCTCACAGGCTAAAAGAATTATTTGAGAGATACACGAAGGCTCTTGTGGATTAAAAGAGAAGCCCCATTCCAAGGTAGTGAAGATTACAAAACAAGGCTACTACTGTCCATCCATGTATAAGGACACAGCAGAGACGATTCCGGGCTGCACATAATGTCAAGCATATTCTATAATAACAAGAGCACCAAACAATGACACAACAACAATCAACAATACTAGGTCGTTTAGTCATTAGGGAATCAATATCCTGGGACCTTTACCAACGGATCTAAAAAATTTAAAGTTCTTAGTTATAGCCGTTGAACACTCCACTAAGTGGGTGGAAGCAAAGCCTCTAACCACAGCAAACGGAAGACATGCAGGAAAATTTGTATGGGAGCATGTCATATGTAGGTTTAGAGTCCCTGGAACAATTACCTCGAAGGAAGATAAGCAGTTCACAAACGGTGTCTTCACAGAATTCGGTAAAAGACTAAAAATTGTTCAATCTTTCTCCCCTATCACGAAGCATAAAGAAAAAATGAAATACATCTAAAATCAATTGGTTCGAAACCAACAAGTATGGGTAGATGACCTACCCTGAATCCTATGGGTACATAGGACCTTACCAAGAAATAGCCAGAAAGAAACTCGTTTACCTTAACCTGCGGGTCGGAGGCCATAATTCCAACTATTACGAACCTTACCTCTGGGAAAAAAGAATTCGTAATGTAGGAAAGGCAAAAAGAAGGGAAAATGAAGAAAAAGAGGTAGATTTAATCAAAGAGGATCACTACCGAAACAAGCTTTAAAGATATCACAATATAAGAAGTAGGCCTTCAACATTCAGCCTAGGAGATTTCATATTCTTGTCAAACAACAACGAGGACAAGCAAAATCAAGTATGGAAAGGACCTCACATTGTAAGCGGAGTATATGAAGGAGAACTCTACGAGATAACAGATGCCTTCGACTATTCGCTTATCCATACATTGAAGGTTTCAAGTCTCCGTAAGTTTTACATATGAAGCTTACAATTTAGAGCTATCTCAAGTCATTGTTTAGACTAATTCTTTTGTTAAAGGGATAGTTACTAAGTATAGAAAACTGAGTATTCAAAACTAAAATGATGTAAATCTTTCTACACGACTAATGAAAGTAATACATTCCCTCCAAATCTTTTGTGTCGTTATTTACAACAATGATTTGAGTTACCAAGTATATAAAAGTTGCAACGTTCAAAAGGATGTCGTAAGGCCACACATGAGCCTTACTCTTATTATCTAACATCTATTAAATTCACGTTAACTTCTCGAAGGTCTTCGTTTGAAACCTTACAGGCTAAAACAGAGTGGGTCGCAACCCTCTATTACAAGCGAAGGACTGCTTGAAAACCTTGGTGTACAACTTGCAAAAACAAAAAGGCCACACATTATCCTTAGTTTATAAAAGCATAGAGTATAAAAACTAATCGCATGATAGTTAGATATACATAAAGGGTCAGAATACGGTATGTCATAATCTACCCCATAAATCAAATAAAGGGGTCAAAGAAAGCAAACAAGTATTAACAAATGTTGATCCTACTTGAATGGATCTTGAATTCCTTATCTTGTGTAAGGTTTAGTTATGCAAGATAAATCCAACACAACTATAGTAGAAACTTTGTTTGATAATACTAAAGATTATGCGGAATCTAATCTTTAATATAAGAAGAATTCTGATCGTTTCAATTTAATACGTAATATATCAAAGTATAAGGAAATTTTACTAAAAATCCTCGAGGACAAAGATTTAGAGCAAAAATCCTCAAAAATATTCTACGTAAGAAACCGGTAAGTGATTACCGGGTCGTTTTCCCAAAGATTTATGAAATTGAGACCACGTTTGTTATTTGGACAATGATTTGAATTGGTTCGAAGATGATTTGTTTTCTAAAATCCTAAAAGTGAGCAAATTAAGGGACAATTAAACCTAACTACAAGAAATCAACTGCAACATCGGTTGTGAGCCGGCAAGATGCAGTAAACTTTTATTAGCCCACAGTTTATTATTATTATTACCTCATTTTTCATTTTTTTACATATAAGCCCACAATTTATTATTATTATTACGGGAAAGTAAATTTTAACAAAAAACGTAAATTGGGATTCCTAAACGGGACCTAAAAACCCTAAATCAACAAAAATAAGTCCTACAATGATCTTTTTGATATTTATAAGATTTAATTGACTAAAAGCTAGAACAAAGGAAACTAGAACAAAAACGAAGGTGTTTAAAGCTAAAAACGTGAAGAAAACAATAACGGGATTCAATCTCTAAAAATGTGAACGAGAATCAATCCCGTTCTTTAAAAATTGAAATTTTACAATTTTAACCCTACGAAAGCAAACCTATTTTTCCTAGCTTCTAAATGTTAAAAGTAAATTTTCTAAAAAAGAAATATATTTTTTTGACTTTTTTATGAATTAAAAACAATTTTAATAAAATATAATGTTTAAAAATGCTAAACTATTTATAAAATTTCTGAAAAAATTAGCAAAAGTAAATTGAAGATTGTAGAATCTAAGAAAAATAAACTTGGGAACTCAACTTATCAAATAAGCTGTCAAATAAGCTTAAAACGCCTAATAAGCAAAATAGTGCAAAAACTGTATAAAAGATTAATATTGCAAAGAAAGAAAGAGAAAGTCCCCAGGGCGTGTTGGTAAGGGTGTGTGTGTTGAGGCTTTAAAAAGGTTGAGGGTGTTGAGGTCGGGGGTTCGAGCCTTGCTCACCCCCGACTTCCATCTTCCCTTTTTTTATTTTTGCAAAAACTTTAAAACGCAAATTTGTTAAACAGCTTATAATAAGATTCTTTTGTAAAAACAACTTTTTTCAAAATCAAAAATAAGCTAAAAACAGCTTAAAGGCTTAACAAAACTCTTAAAGATATTTTAGCTTTTTATTATACTAATGCTAGCCAAAAACTTGAAATAAGCTAAAACTAAAAACTAAATAAGCTATCACTACCCTAAGTTTAACCTAATAAGCTAATCTAGGCTAGAAATAATAAAAAAAGAACAGATAATAAGCTTAGAAATCAAATAAGAACTTAAGCCAAACTGAGTATACAAAAACAGACAACAAGCACTTTTTGTGCTTATTTTTAAGCACTCAAACAGAACATTATGACAATAAGCCCTACACCTACTTAAAGTCTATCCTAAAAACTACTTAAAACAGCAGAGATAAGACATTTTGAAATTCAAATAAGCAGAGAAAAAGCTAAATTAAAAGACTACTTATGTTGTTTTTTAACTTTTGTTGATTTTCTTTGAAAAGTTAAAATAAGCTATGCCTGACTTTATAAAGCTAATGACAACTAAATTTTAGCCTAAAAACAAATTTAAACAGAAATTAAGCAAATATTTTAAGCTATAAGCTAATTTTTTTCAAATAAGCTATTATTTAAAACTGAATACCAAACAGGCTAGCAAGCAATCTTTGGGATTATTTTTCTATAAGCTAAAAGAACCTTATGGTTAACTGACTTATACCTACTAAAAGATTGACCAATAAGCTTCCTAAAACTACTTTTAAAATCTTTTTTGAAAATTAAATGCTTAAAGAAAAAGTTAAATGAAAACTGCTTAAACACTCAGAAGGTACTGAGTTTATTTTTGTTTTGAAAAGACAAACTGCTAAATTAAAGCTTAAAAAACAGATTACTAGATAAGCTAATTTTAACAAAATAAACTCAAACATATGAAATCTAGCCTAAAATCTACTAGTATGCTAAATATCAAGCCCTAGCAACTACTATTACCATCTGATAATTAAGCTAGAAAAAGACCTTTTCTATAATCCTAACTGATGCAGTTTGCACAATAATGACCAAATCCTAACTCTAACAATTGCAGGCTAAAAGAACTTACTTCTAAACTTATATGACATTAAACTAAGAGCAAATTAACTATTAATTCTAGCTAAAAACAATCAAAACTTAACAAGCTTAAGGATCTGAGCTTAATGACTTCAAATTTATAACACCTATCACAAATATGATCAACACTAGATTAAACCTACAAGCAACTTTAAATCCTAATTTCCTAAACCTAGAAATGAGATTTAAAATGGATTTAAAGGCTCAAATGGCCATGGACAGTATTATTTTGTGTTGATATTGTCATAAGCCAAACACCCCTTTAACTCCTTAAACCCAATAATAAGCTTATGAAATTGAAATTTAAAGCTCAAATTGCTAATACCAGATACTGCAGAGCTAAAATTAGACCTAATAAGCAAATGTACTCAAGCAAATAAGCAGAATTAAAAAGCTAACACAATAAGCTAATATTTTTGGTTTTTATGACAGATTTTAAGATAGATTATAGAAAACTAAGATTTAAAACTAATCATTAAGCACAATTAACATAAGACAACTATAATAAGCATAAGCAAGCTAAACTAACAGGAATAAGCAGACAAATAAGCAGTAAAAGCAATTATGCATAGTTAAGCTAAATTATTTAAATGACAACAAAGGAAAACTAAAATTAAAAAGAAAAGTGTACCTTACACCTCAGCTAAACAGAGGTGAGAGCTAACTTAGAGCTTATCCAAAGCAGCTTAAGCTTATTACCAAATCCTAGTCTAATCCTATAGCTTGACCCTCAAGCACTATTACCCACTTTGATTCTATAAGCAGCCATCCAATTCCATTTAGAATCTAAGTCATTGAGTTTTTAGAAGTTTATGAATAGTTTGAGAGCTTATGGAATAGTTTCAGAGCTTATTTTACCATATTAAAGCACAAAAGTACATTTATGAAAAACGAAGAGCACAATAAGAAAACTTAAACTTATATTAATAAAAGAGCTGATTACAATGGTGAAATTGAAATTACAATAAGCTAAAACATTACTTGAAAGAAAATTACATATTAAAAGCTAATCTATAATAAGCTACTTAAAACTACTCCTAGATGCCCCTTTGTGAGTGAGAGGATGCTTGTATTTATAGTTGCTGAGTGAAGCTTCTAGGTTCCTAAGTTTGTTAGACGCTCCAAATGATCCTGGCCCTTCTTTGCTTAAAATCATTAGATCTTATCTTGTGTCCATTGAATCAAAGTGTGAGCACACGGATAGCCAGCGTGGCAATCCTTGTGTCAGAGGCTTTGTGCATATTTTCCATTGTTTTTAGTGCAATTTCCATCATATGAGTGTGTTACTTTGAATCAAGCATGTCATTCCTTGAGCTAACTTGACCAATAGAAAGCATTGGTGATGTTTTTGATGCTGAGGTGGAGCTTGGCACTTGGAATCTTCATTTGGCCATGTCAATTTCATTTTACCCTTTATTTTTTATGCGAGGTAATAGTTGGGAACGATGATGAATAGTAAAAAAAACAATTTTTCCCGCGCTTCATTTCTTTTTTCTTTATATCATTATTTGAACCAGGGGCTTAGGTTGTTGACTTGGGCTTTTATAAAAAGAAATGGGTCGGGTGAAAAGATTTAAGGGTTTATGTTTTTGGTTTTATAAGAGATTTAACGACCGTTAGTCCTTAAGTGTTAAAGGACTAACGGTGTTAGGGTTTTAAGGGTTTAGGGACTTTTGGTGAAAATGAGTTAACAATAAGGGCATTTTGGGTATTTTGAGGATTTTGTCTTTTGTGAGTTGACCAATGTTGACTAAAGGATTGACTTTTGATGACCTTTTGTTAGAAACTTCTGGCTCTTGTGCACTCTTTCCATTCCCGTGTCCGTGTTTGTCCGGTTTTGGCCGTTTTCTTATGATATTTGCATTATCCGTACCTACACATTCATAAACATCAAAATACACAGATACAAGCATATTTTTGCACATTTTGATCATTTAAGGCCATTTTTGATATAGAAAAGATATGTGATTTCTCACATATCAAATTCTTTAATGAAACAGTATAACAATATAATTCAACAATAAAAGCTCTAATATTATTAATACAAATAATACGAATACTCTAACTAGTATTAGGGTTACAAAACCTTAAAGCTAAATGATATGAAAACAAAAATATTTCTAGATATAAAACTCTATGCCCCAGGACCTCCTTTTATACACCAAGGAGTCCTAGTTGATTTACAATATATTCCTAAAACTTAAAATATTCTCCATGATCTATTCTATGGATAACTCATACTTATCTCGTAAGTAATCTTGATCTTCAATCAATCTTTATCCTTTAGCAGTTGTAATCTTTCAGCAGTTGTAACTCTGTCAGCAGTTGTAACTTTGTACCAACAACATTAACTCTGAACAAGCAGTAGTAACTTATACACCAGCAACATTAATTGTGTACAAATAGTAGTAACTACTTAGAATATTTTCTTCAATCTTCACCAGCAGTACTAACTTTACTCTAGCAGTACTAACATATACTAGCAGTACTAAGTTACACTAACAGTAGTAATAAACTCTAGCAGTAGTAACTAGCAGTACTAACTACTTAGCATATTTTTCACTAAGATTACTAAACAACACTAAGTTTTGCTTAACAGTAGTAACTCTAACCTTAGCAGCAGTAACTTCAAGATCATCAAGAAGTCTTTTAATCCTAACAATCCTCCCATAAACTTGATATTTATCTTTAAAATCATCAAGTTTCTTCGTTGAAAGCTTCTTTAAACACCAAGAGGATGCTTCTAAACACTTCATTCTTTCTTGAGTTGTTTTGTGATGAGCTTAAGAAGCTGATAACACATTTCATTCAAATGATCAGCTTGAAGCTTCCTATTCAGTATGTTTATGATTGTAGCAGGTGTAAGGGGATATTTCTTCTCAACCAACATAAAGATATGCATACTTTGAAACCTCACAAAGTGTACTCTACAGGAATTAAATAATTTCCAAATCAGCACTTTGTTTCCTTGCAGATTCCTCCATACCATATATTTTATATTACTCTCTCATAGCCTTCTTCTGGCCTTGTTGATCCATGCTTAGCTTTTACCAAAATCCATAGAGTTTCCAAATCTTCTCTGTCAAAATCTCTAAGCATCTGAATAAAGGATGAGTACCTTTTTGAACTTCCATCAGCTCTTATGATTTGAAAGAAACTGATCTTTCCTTCTTTAACAATCTTCCAATCAATAATGCTTGGAGGCTTAGTAGCTAATGTTATAGCATCAACTGCTACTTCCTCTTCACCAGGAACAATTTCAATAAGATTTTTCATCTCAACTTCTTCTTGATCACCATCTATCTTTTGCTTCTTTGCCTTCTCTTGTTCTAGCTCATCTCCTGCTCTCTTTAAGCTGCTTTATTGTGCTATTGTCTCACTGCCTTATGCTCTTACTTCACTACCTTCCACCAGTTCTGTGTCCATATCCACAAAAGTGTTTACCCTTTTCATAGCTTTGTCAAATAATTCTTGGATATTAGCAAAGGACTTGTTCTTTAAGTCTTTGGGCTTTCATCCTGCCATGTTTTTCAGATAGGTACACATGATACTCCTTTGTTGAGCTCTTGTTGGTAGTCTATTCCTCTTCTCTTCTACTCTTTTAGCTGCAAAGTGTTTTCTCCTTTTCTACAAGAGTTATTGAAATAGTTTAGACTTCTCTTCAATAGTCAACTCTTCTTGTTCCTCTTGTTGCAGCCTTTAAGCCAATTCATAATCTATCTCAATTTTAGCTTGAATATCATCCCAAGCTATATTGGCTTCTTGAACTTTTTGAGCTTTTTCTCTGGCAAACCTTTCTTCTTCTTCTTCAGCTTGTAGCTTAAAGGCAAGTTCTTTATCAAGCCTCAATTGATCTTTCTTAGTAAATTTCTTCACAGGTTCTTCCTCAACCATTTTGCCTTTACCCTTGTCCTGAACCTTGACCTGTGATGGTTGTTGTGAAGAAACTATTGGTGTAGGTGTAGGTGCTTGCTCTTGATCATGAAAGACAATCCCTTTAGCCTGGGTCTTATGCTAGCAGGTGTAACTATTGTAGCAGTAGTTGTTTTTGTAAGTGTTGTTGTAGCCTTGGGTTTTGCACTCTTCAATGCTGCAAGTTAACACTTAAGTTCACATTTTTAGCAGCAGCAACTTCAGTTTCAATAACCTTTTCACTTTGCTCTACTTTCTTAATAGCTAAAGCATCCACATTTTCAATAAACACCTCATCACCATCAAGATCATGTACTCCAAACATATCTGTATTAGCATCAAAATGAGTACCAGCCAAAGTAATGTCTTCATTTGAATCAATATCATGAATTTTCCTCCCCTGTTTGGATGCATCCTCCTCACCCAAACCTTCATCATCAGAGGAGACAACCTTATCACTTAAACCAACCTTGTACAATCTTTTAAGCTTGTGAATTCTCTTGTTATCCTTCTTCTCAAGATTCTTGACCCTTCTTTTCAAACTGTCAATCTCCAGTGCTTGATTGGTCTTTGTAGTCTCCAAAGCAAGAACTCTATTTTATAGATTGGTACATAAGTCCATTAATTCCTTAAGTTGCATAATATCCTCACCACTTTAAGGTGTGTTAACTCCTGCGAGCAGTGGATCATTGGAATGTTTAGATACATTCTCAGACCTAGTTTGAGCAATGGTATCCCCCATGGTTTCTTGGCGCTTGGGACCACTACCTAAACTAGTTCCAATGGAACTTGGTTCATTAAGTGTTACCTTGGATTAGGTCTTAGCTATGTTACCATTGTCAGTCCATCTCCTCATTGACAGCCTCATCTGCTACATTGGTTGTAGGACTACTAGGCTGAGGTACCTGAGTGTCCTTTCTAGGCTTTCTAGGTTTTTGTTTCTTTTAGGGTTGTGATGATGATGGTTGAGTAATGGTGGATACGTGATGGGGATCAATAGGATTTTCTGAACCTTCACCCATTTCTTCATGAGCTTGAATCATCATTGTTGGAAATAAAGTTGTTATATTTCCAAAGAATCCTTTTCCAACCCTTTTCATGTTCCCAAAAACCTTGTTTGTGTGAGAGGGAGTAACATAAATCTTATCATGGGTAGACATATCACCAACTTGTTGATCCAGAAAGACTTGTACAAACCTTAGATACATCAAGAATTTTCCTATACTATCCACATTCTTCACCATACTATCAAAGATATACTTGGAAAAGTTAAACTTTTGGTTTGTGGCTAAATAGATAATTGCAGAGGCCATAGTGCTACTAAATTTATTCCATGCAGTAGTCTTAACACTTAGGCATTGCAAAATAGTGTGTATAAGGAATTTCTATTGTGGTGAGAAGAATGCCTTATAGAAAGTAAGTTTCTGTGTAAGTTTTTCATACCCCATTAATGCAAGTTGTTCAAATATAGCCGCATTGGGTAAACAATAAACACCTGTTGGGAATTATATTTAAGTTGATAAGACAAAACACGAATGAAACAAGATGGAAACAAAAGGACCAAAGTCATCATTGTCGGATTCTATAAGATGTAGAAGAAAATAAAGATTTGGTCAAACTCATTAATATCTTTTAAATAGTTTCCATGTAAAGCCTTGACCAAGATTTGGTCAAAAAGAGATAAAGATGAAGATCAAACTCATTAATATCTTTTAAATAGTTTCCATGTAAAGCCTTGACTCCTTATGCTATAAAAGGAGGTCTAGGCATATTGTTTTATTATCCAGAAAACTGTGTGTTCTCAATGAGAGTCGACTAAAACAAAACATGTGTGTGTACACGTTTAGTTAGTTAGCATAGTTAGATAGTTAGTAGATGTGTTATAAACATCTATGTATTAGTTAGTTTAGCATTAAGGATCATTTGATCTTGGGGATATAATGAATAAAGAAAACCTTGAAGTAACTTTGATTTCTGTTTTATTATTTCGCTGTGCAAGTTTATTAATCATTGTTACTATATCCTAGATGAGTCTTAATAACGATCTAAGGGGTCATAAAGATCTCCATAATTGGTATCAGAGCCTCGTGGCTCTTGATATCTAGGATTGTTCAAGGTTTTTGTTGTTGTAGACTTTATGAAGAAAAGATGTGTCGAAGTTTTTGTTCTTGAAGGTTTTTGGTTTAAATGTTCCTAAAAGTTTCAAAGGCTCGTATTTTGGATTATTTGTTCGAATTGGTTACGAAGAAGGTTGTTTATGACCTATTTGAAATTGAAGTGGAATTATTTGGGTTTGTGTTTTATCATACCTTTTAGGAGGCGGTAACTTGTTCGTGCTTATAACGTTATGACGAAGACTTTACGAATCTAGCAAAGGTGTATGATTTTTCTTATGGTGCACAATGCTCACATTTGCTATCACTTTAGATATGCGTCTCATAGATGAGGATTTTTTCAAGAGATTGTGATCTACTTATATTTTGGTCTTGGTATGAGTTCGTCGTCGCGTGGATAAACAAGATATAAGACACAAGTTTAGGTTGTTCTACTTGAGCATCATGTTCGTTATACTTAATTTTCTTCATTAGTAATTATTACATAGAGCCTACATAATTAACGATTCAAGAAATGGTTAACATATGAGTTTCAGGGGAATCTTAATGTTAAAATGTTTAACCATTTACATGCTACATCGAGGTGAAGGTTTTGCTACTACTAGTCATTATTACTACTGCTAGTGTGAGTGTCTACTACTCAAGTTTATTTTTCTTATTGTGCTTAATGGTGGGTAATTTGAGGAGATAGAAGGCTTGGATTAGAAGTGTAATATTGGTTCGTGGTTGTGAAGATCGAAGTTGCATACTTTAGTCCCCGATTTGATGATGACAAAAAGGGGAAGAAGATTTGATGATTTGCAACTTGTAGATCCTTGGTAGCTTAAGGGGAAGTTTTCATTCGTATATTAACTTCAGGGGAAGTTCGTGCTTATTTGGTTTTGTCATTATCAACTAGGGGAAGATTGTTGGGAATTATATTTGAGTTGATAAGACAAAACACGAATGAAACAAGATGGAAACAAAAGGACCAAAGTCGTCATTGTGGGATTCTACAAGATGTAGAAGAAAATAAAGATTTGGTCAAAAAGAGATAAAGATGAAGAGATAAAGATTTGGTCAAACTCATTAATATCTTTTAAATAGTTTCCATGTAAAGCCTTGACTCCTTATGCTATAAAAGGAGGTCTAGGCATATTGTTTTAGTATCCAGAAAAGTGTGTGTTCTCAATGAGAGTCGACTAAAACAAAACGTGTGTGTGTACACGTTTAGTTAGTTAGCATAGTTAGATAGTTAGTAGATGTGTTATAAACATCTATGTATTAGTTAGTTTAGCCTCAAGGATCATTTGATCTTGGGGATATAATGAATAAAGAAAACCTTGAAGTAACTCTGATTTCTGTTTTATTATTCCGCTGTGCAAGTTTATTAATCATTGTTACTATATCCTAGATGAGTCTTAATAACGATCTAAGGGGTCATAAAGATCTCCACAATTGGTATCAGAGCCTCGTGGCTCTCGATATCTAGGATTGTTCAAGGTTTTTGTTGGTGTCGACTTTATGAAGAAAAGATGTGTCGAAGTTTTTGTTCTGGAAGGTTTTTGGTTTAAATGTTCCTAAAAGTTTCAAAGGCTCGTATTTTGGATTATTTGTTCGAATTGGTTACGAAGAAGGTTGTTTATGACCTATTTGAAGTTGAAGTGGAATTATTTGGGTTTGTGTTTTATCATACCTTTTAGGAGGAGGTAACTTGTTCGTGCTTATAACGTTGTGACGAAGACTTGACGAATCTAGCAAAGGTGTGTGATTTTTCTTATGGTGCTCAATGCTCACATTTGCTATCACTTTAGATATGTGTCTCATAGATGAGGATTTTGTCAAGAGATTGTGATCTACTTATATTTTGGTCTTGGTATGAGTTCGACGTCGCGTGGATAAACAAGATATAAGACACAAGTTTAGGTTGTTCTACTTGAGCATCAAGTTCGTTATACTTAATTTTCTTCATCAGTAATTATTACATAGAGCCTACAGAATTGAAGATTCAAGAAATGGTTAACATATGGGTTTCAGGGGAAGCTTAATGTTAAAATGTTTAACCATTTACATGCTACATCGAGGTGAAGGTTTTTGCTACTACTAGTCATTATTACTACTGCTAGTGTGAGTGTCTACTACTCAAGTTTATTTTTCTTATTGTGCTTAATGGTGGGTAATTTGAGGATATAGAAGGCTTGGATTAGAAGTGTAATATTGGTTCGTGGTTGTGAAAATCGAAGTTGCATACTTTAGTCCCCGATTTGATGATGACAAAAAAGGGAAGAAGATTTGATGATTTGCAACTTGTAGATCCTTGGTAGCTTAAGGGGAAGTTTTCATTCGTATATTAAATTTGTCATAAACATCTTCAGGCCTATTTGTTCCATACTTCTGCATTACCAACCTGTATAGCTCAATAAGATCCTCTCTTGTAAAGTCTTTAAGCATAGCTCCAAAGCTCATATAAACTGTATCAGCTCCATTTGCTCTTATTATCTGATAAATGCTTCTTTCACCCTGTTGAAATATCTTCCAATTTGCCACAATATTAGATTTTGTATCCAAAGGAGTAGGATTCATAGCCTCTACAACAAAAGCTGAATATGTAGCTGCTGCAAGGTGCTGTGGACAAGTATTATGGATTCAGAATCAAATGTTGGACTATGGTTTCAATTTCATGAATACCAAAATCCAAATTGATAATGAAAGCACCATCTGCATTGTGAAGAATCCTGTGTATCACTCCAAGACAAAGCACATAGAGATCAGACACCACTTTATAAGAGATTCTTGTGAGAAGAAGCTCATTAGGGTGGAGAAAATTCACACAGACTTCAATGTAGCTGACTTATTGACCAAAACTTTTGATGGACCAAGGTTCAATTTCTTAGTGGTTAATATTGGTATGATAAATTCATAGCTACATTTAAGAGGAGGATTAAATGTATAGTTTGTAATCTAGTCATACTAGTTAGTAGAATTAATTATGGTAGGTTATCTTACTTTTAGTAGGTATTAAAATATAATAGATCTAGTAACATAGTGTTTTCGAATAGTTTTGTAGTATATTTTGTGTGTGGCTTAACGTTTTCAGGTTATACTTGGATTGCATTGGAGCATGGATTAAAGTTGAACTGAAGTTGTGCAAAAGTTAATTCTGGTATTGTCAATATTAATTCTGGTAGTTTACTAGTTAATCCTGGTAAGCTTATTGTTAGTTCTGACAATAAAATGTTAATACTGGTTGACCAGATTTAAGTCTGGTAGGCCAATATTAATACTGGTAACTAGTCGTTAGTACTGTTTGGTCTCACAACTTTGACTTTTCTCTAAATATGACCGTTATAGCAAATTGCGGGGATATTTAAGCGGATAATGATACAAATTGGATATTTACTGTTTTATCTCACCTAAAATAGTTTTCTTCATTAAAAAGAGCCTATTTTCTCGGAGGGACAATTGAAATTCATTATTTTTCGCATATAAAGTCAATTAGCAGCTACAATCAGTACTAAGTTACCAAAACGAGTCAAACCCAGTTGATAATCACCAACAATCACAACCTTTTTACTACAATTTCAACGAATGGCTTCCATGAAATACTGCGACAAGCATAACCAAGTGGGATTCTTAAAGAAACCTGAAGAAAGTGCAGGGTTTGCAGAGATAGTAGATTTCTTAAAAGGCTCGCATATCAGGTATGCCTTGACTCACAATCCTACTATCCATGACTCCCTAGTCAAACAGTTTTGGCAGACTGCAACTGCCTCAACTCTTGCTGATGGGACTCTAGAACTAAGAGCAACCATAGATACTCTTGAGTATACAATCACTGAGGCATCTGTTCGAAGTAAGCTTCAATTAGCAGATGCTTCAGGGATTTCCATGTTGCCAAATACTGAGATTTTTGAGGGGATGGGTAATATGGGGTATCCAGCTGATGGTACTTTTACATTTTGGAAAAGTCATTTTACACCCCAATGGAGATTTTTAGTCCATCATATTTTACATTGTATGAGTCCTAAAAGTGGTGGATGGGATCAATTTGGTAGCAATATTGCAACTGCTTTGATTTGTCTTTCTACTAGCAGGGTTTATAACTTTTCAAAATTGATTTTTGATGGAATGGTGGCTAATTTGAAAAGTAAAACTAAGTTTTTGATGTACCCACGATTTCTACAAATGATTTTGGAAATACAAACTGAGAATAAACACCCTTATTTGACTGTGGCCTTGACCAAAAAGATTTTTGGAAACATGAAAATGGGTTTTAGGAGGGTACTCAGACCTTTATTGCCTGCTATGTTACCTGTTGCTGATCAAAGTGCAGAACCAGCAGATCAAGCTGAGGATCAACCATCATCTTCTGAACCATTACCATCAACATCTCACCTTACACTTGTAGCTGCACCTACACCTGTAGCTGAACCTACACCTGTACCTGAACCAACAACTCACCAGACATCACCTTCACCTGAACCTGACAATGCACCCACTGAGCACACCTTTGACCAACCATCAACTGAACACCAACCACTCTCACCAAGACAGGAACCTAAAGCTCTACAATCTCAGTATCCTTCTCACCCTCATGTGCCAGAGGCAAGATCTTTGACAGCGAAAGACCTCCTTCATATGGTTCCCACTTTGATCATAAAGGTTGATAGTTTGGAGACAGAGCTCAAGCAGACTAAGCAGACCATGGGGAAAGCCATTGTGAAGTTGGTAAAGAAGGTCAAGAAATTGGAAAATATTCTCAAAAGAAGAAATGTGGTTCTAACTACATCAGAGGATGAAGAACCAGAGGATCAGGGGAGGATATTTAAGGACATTGATGATGATCCTCTAGTTTCTTTTGTTACTCCTACTAAACCTTCAGGAGAGGCTCAGGAAGAAGAAATCAGCCCTACTACCTTAGAAGCAGCTAAAACTCTGTCAAAGGTTGCTTCTCAGAGGTTAAAATCAGTTGATAAGGGTAAAAGATATAAGAGGAGAAAAGAGTTCAAGGGAAAAGACTTTGAAGACATTACAACTGGCTTTGAAGAAGTTAATACTGGTGGCTTAGTTAATACTGGTGGCTTAGGATTTAAAACTGTGGAATGAAGTTTTTCTAGTATTGAAGAAGTAACGCTGGCCAGATTTGAGGTAATATAGGCAATGATCCAGTTACACGATAGATAAGAGTCTCAGTACCTACTACCAACGACAAAAACAAGAGAAGGTAGAAGAGAAGGAAAGGCTCTTATGATAGAAGAAGAAGAGACTCAAGCTTCTTAAAAGATAAAAGAACAAATTCTTCAAGAAGAAGCAGGACTTACTAAAGCTATCAGATTAGATGCTTTAGAAAAGGAAGAAGTAGCTAAACAAGTTCATTTGGATTCACTTATAGCTCAAAGAATGGCCGAAGAGCAAGAATTAACAGAGGAACAAAAGAAAAGGAAGGCTCAAGTTCAGTTTGAAGCTCAATCTTATACCGAAGAAGATTGGGATACTATTAGAGCAAAGCTTGAAGCAAATGCAGAATTGAAAGATAGTGTGTTTGGAAAGGATCTTACTGTTGAAGATTATGCAAAAAGGATGGTAGAATTGGTAAATCAAAGAAGAAAACACTTTCCAGAGGAAAGAGCTAGAGCAAAAAGGAATAAGCCTATGACTCAAACACAGCTCAGGAACTATATGTCAAACTTTCTAAAGAATCAAGGGACATGGAAGTTGACACAATTAAAGAAGTTGAATTTTGAAGAAGTGAAAGCAGAATTTGAAAAATTGGTTAAGCAATTTGATACCTTTGTCCCTATAAATTTTGAAACATTAAAGGAAAGTTTGAAGAGATTTGGAGAAGAGCTTCAAACTAAAACTGCAAAGAAGCTAAAGTTTGATGATCAAGGTACTCAATCAACAGAGAAGATTGAAGAAGATAAAGATGATAAGTCAATCAAGAAGACTGGAAAGAGGAGAAAACAGATAGCAAGGAAAGGATTACATAAAGACCATGATAAGGATGAATCTGAAGACTCAGATGAAGCTAATGAAAAAGATGATTCTACTTCAGGTACTAAATATGACTCAAACACAGCTCAGGAACTATATGTCAAACTTTCTAAAGAATCAAGGGACATGGAAGCTGACTCAATTGAAGAAGTTAAATTTTAAAGAAGTGAAAGCTAAATTTGAAAAATTGGTTAAGCAATTGGAGCAATGCTGACTGACATATCAAAAGATGATCTTACAGAGCTTTACAGGATTGTTATGAAGAAACATAGTATGAATGAGCCAGAGGATGAATTTGAAAAGGTACTTTGGGAATACTTGAAGAACATGTTTGAAGAACCCCTTAGTACAGATTCAATTTGGAGTTTGCCAAGTCAACAAAGGATAATTTGTTGGATATATTATGATGCTTGAAGAGTACATTGTTTGAACTTGGAGTCTGCAGATGTTTATATGCTAATAGAGAGAAAGTATCCTTTGTCTGCTGAAGTATGCAAAGCTATGTTGGACAAGAAACTTCAAGGAGGAAAACCAGATGTGGATTGTTATAAACTTTTGAAAATGATAGAGAAGCAAGCTGGTATTAGAAAATAATAGAGATAGATGAGTTAGCAATCTAGAATGGAGATGAGGAGAACAACACTTGGTGGAGGTGCTATGTATAACACCTCGTGTTTTAGGATAATATACGACATTAATAAAGTCACTATTTATTTTTGGTATTGTACGCGTTGTTTTTAATGGAAATCATTAAGTTAAATCGCGTAAGCGACAATTTGCCAAAAATTGTATGGTTATCAACTCACCATATCTATGTTTGTAAAGAGTTGGCTAGCCCACAAGTTTATGGATTGTGGTAAAGGCTGTGGAAAAACCATAACTAGTCCATGAGATTATGGCTTATGGTAAAGACAAATTGCAAATCCATATTTGATTGGATGCCACTTTCCAAAAAGGTTATGGGTACATCAACGTCACCAAGTTTCATGTCATAGAGTTTGATATGGAAATCAAATCACATGAATTTTACCCTTTTCTAGGTGCCAAAGGATTGACTAGCCCTGAGCAAACGGCTATAGGTAAAGGCATATCAAATCCGTTCATGGCTATAATGGTTTGCCAAAAACCATATGGTATTCAACTCACCAATGTTTCATGTACTGAGAGTTGAAATGGTTTTCAGTCGACCATGGACATACACCTTTCTGGTGGCCAAAGGACTGACTACTCCAGAGTTAATAGCTAACTGGTAAAGAGACATCAAATCCATTTAAAGTTTTAATGATTCACCTCTTACAGGAGTTATCATACCTAGAAGTGACGAGAATAGTCTGAAACTATATGATTTGATGTACATATAGTCAATGTAGCTGTTTAAGTGTTGCTGATATGAAATTTTGCTGAAAAGTTTTGAAGAATAGTTGCTACAAAGATTAAAAAGGGATGATTTAAAGAATTGTAGCTCAAGAATAATTTGAAGAGTTTTGTTTACAACATCCTTAGGAAGCTCAAATTGAAGACACTTGAAGAAACTTGAAGTTCACAAGTAAAGATCAAGTTAGGGGAGGATTGTTAGGAAATATATTATAAAAGACTTAATATTGGTAGTATAACAGTTAAGTCTAGTAGTATTAGTTAGTTCTGGCAGTATTATAGTTAGTACTGGTAGAATGACAGTACTATAGTTAATACTGGTTGTGTTTAGTTAAGTCTGTTTATATAATAGAATAGTGATAATAGTTATCTTAGGAGATATCTTAGGAAAGGATATGCATTATCCTTTTACACGTTTTGTATAGCCTTTTAGGGTTTCCTTGGTGTATAAAAGGAACCTTACGGCATAGAGTTTCATGATATAACAAATAGTAGCATTGAAGCTTAATAGAAATTAATAGCAAAGTTAGTATTATATTGTGTTCTTCTTAATACTTGTGTTAAGATTCCGCATTCACACTTGATATTCATAGTCAGTGTCTCTCACATAGTTGATTTGGATTTATTCAAGTTAGCTATTGTCTTACAAAGGCTATATAGATCCAAAACAAAGACCTTTACGAGATGCGTAGGCTATGACCTTCTCTCTTTGCATCAAAACTGTGTCTAACCCCTTATGCGAAGCATCGCAGTAGACCACAAAGTTCTCACTTCCTTCTTGCAAGGCCAAAATTGACGCACTGCACAATTTTTGTTTCAACAGCTGAAATGCGGCTTCTGATTTCTCTCCCCAATCAAACTTCTTGCTCTTCTGAGTTAATTTCGTCATAGGTCTAGCGATTTTCAAGAAACCTTTGATAAATCATCGGTAGTAACCAGCGAGACCTAAGAATTGATGAATCTCAGTTGGGGTCTTGGGTGACGCCCAATCCTTGATTGACTTGATCTTAGCAAGATCAACATAAATGCCTTCACTATCAATCACATGACCGAGAAATTTCACTGTCGATAACCAGAATTCGCACTTGGAAAACTTGGCGAACAATTTCTCTTACTTAAGTAGCCTCAATAACAACTTAAGGTGTCCTTCATGCTCCTTATTCTTGGAGTGAATCAAAATATCATCGATGAAAACGATCATGAACTTATCCAAGTACAATTTACACACCCAATTCATCAAATCCATGAATATTATCGGTGTGTTGGTCAGTCCAAATGGCATTACTTGGAACTTGTAGTGACCATATCGAGTCCTAAATGCTGTCTTTAGAATATCCTCTTCACGAACTCTGAGTTGGTGATAACCAGAACTCAAGTCGATCTTATAGTAGACTCTTGACCCTTGCAGCTGATCAAACAAATCTTCGATTCTCGGAAGTGGGTATCGGTTCTTCACAGTAAGTTTGTTTAGTTTATGGTAGTCGATACACATCCGAGAAGATCCATCTTTCTTCTTGACGAATAAAACCGGAGCTCCCTAGGGCGAGGAACTGGGTCATATAAATCCCTTGTCATAAAGTTCCTGCAACTGAGTGGATAACTCTTGCATTTCTAACGGTTTCAAACAATATGAGGATCGTGCTACAGGTGTAGCACTAGGGACCAAGTCGATTTGAAATTCAACTTTTCGAGTAGGTGGTTGATGTGCTGTCGTTGTATGGTATATTTAAGATGATTCAAGTTTTAAATTTATATTTTGCTGACTAAACCAAAAACAACACTTTAACGGGCAGTGTACCCAATCGGTAGTAGTTTCGTGGTAAGTAGGGTGTCGAACACTTGAAGCGAGTCAATTTAATTAATATCTTGGTTATCTAATCTATGTTAATTCTATTCTATTCTAAACCTATGTTAAACCTATGTCAGTCTAAATCCTAATTCTAACGGGAAAATGGGGTTTTCAGCCTAAGAGACTAGCACGGTTTGGTTGGTGTCTATAATCAATTCAAGGCACTTTAAACCAAGCAAGCTAATTAACAAAAGATGAAAGAACGGTCGAACCTTATATAAGAAAACTATAATGAATATTATTAATACGATTAAAATGTTGGTTTGTTTATTTAGTGCAATGATTTCTTCTCTCGGGGTGGCATATCATTCGTAAGACTTAGGCGTTACATCATCCTAAGACCTAGACACAATAATTCTGTCATAATTAAAGCATCCTCATAAAGCATCCTTATTTGCTGATTATAATCTATCTTAGGGATTAAAGCAATGGTGATCTTGTTAAACCCTAGCTCATAGAGACTTTACCCACTTACCGCTTAATGGCAATTTATACACTAGTAGTTCACTTGTCCAACCATCCAATGGAATCAAAACGTTACTTGTTGAATTATCTAGGTCACCTGCTAGTCAACACGATCAATAAACCATTGGCAATATCTATGATAAACCGTCAATTTTAGGTCGTTATTTTATTCTCGAGTATTAATTATAATTTTCATTTTTATGTTAAGATAAGAACTCACGACTAACCGGGAGAATTAGGACTTACATTTGTAAATTACGCGACGTTTGCAAGAACTGGCGATTTCTACGTTAAGC
>BQNB010099271.1:0-21700 GCA_026074375.1 Tanacetum coccineum
AATTGCAGCCTCGTTGGGACATACGACCCGGGAATATCTCTTCCGGAATCTTTTTATCATTGATTCTTACTTATGTATCTTCTCCTTTTGTGGAATTTGACCTTTTGCCTTGGTCAAGGGCATTCGGTCAGGATCTGTATTAGGGTTGCTATATAAGTGTGTGCTAATCCCCGAATCACTCTTAGATAAGTGTCCTCAATTTCTGTTCTTAAAAAGCTATTTTGATAGCTTATTTTAAGCTAAAAGTAGCCCTTTGGCTGTTTTTACTTAGGCTTAGTGTAGAAACTGCTTATTTCCTTTTTAGCTTATTAGGAGCTTTTTAGATGATAAATTTCTGTACTTAGTTGCTTATTAGGTGTAGTTAATAAGACTTTGATAGCTTATTGCCTTTGTCATTTAGCTTATTAAGTCTTTTTAAGCTCTACATTTACCCCAACGTACGCTAACTCGTTTTAGTTTAGTACTGGGTTTGTGGGTATAATAAGCCTCTCGATGGGCGTATTCAGCTTATTTCATAGAAGCTAATGTGCTGTCCTAGCAGCTTTATTTTGATGTATTTTTAGTTGTTTTGCGCTGTGTAATTTGCCATTGCATTGCTTATTTTGCAGTGCCAACATTGTAGTGCCTTTTAGGACATTTAGGGGCCTTAAGCTTAATTTAGCTTCCTGTCATATAAGCCCTTTTTAAGCTTATTTAGTTTATGCTTTTTAGAACTTAGTGCTTATCTAGGTTAGGTTAGGCCCCCCCTTTTAGCTTATTTTCTTTAGCTTTAGCTTAATAGTCTAAAAGCCCAAAAAGACTTAAGCATTTTTAGCCTTAATACTTGTTTAAGCTTCTGTCCATCCTTAGAAGCCCATTTACAGCTTATTCATAGCTTTTCAAAAAAGGTCATAGTTTTGAAAGTTGTTAAGCTCCAAAAGCTTAACAACTTTGCTTTACAAAGTTTTCCAAAAAAAAGAAAGGAGACAAGGGGTGACCCGGGTGAGCAAGACTCGAACCCGGGTCTCTACCCTCGTACACCTTTCTTTACCAACACACATACCGCGGTGCCCTTGAGACTTTTTCTGTTATTAGTTCCCAAAGGGCCTTAATGTATACACGTTTTGGAGTTTTGTAGATATTAAGCTCTGTGTATAGCTTATTTTCGGGCTTATTATTAAGCCAACTTTTTGTTTCTTATTTTTTGTAGGTAGAATATAGTGTCTAGTATTTTAGGAAAAAATTTTAGAATTTTTTTAAAAGTCATTTAGTATTTTTTTACAATTTAATTTTGTTAAAAGTTTAAAAAATTCATAAAAAATACAAAAATTATCAAAAAAACTCTTTTTCTTTTTTAGAAAATTTTCTTAGTCATCTAGTTTTAGGAAAATATAAAAATTTTCGTAGGGTCATTTTTACAACTTTTTGCTTTTTAAAGAACGGGTCCGGGTGCGGTTTTTTGTCTTGACTCGTTTTTGGGTCAAACGAACTCCGTTTTCGGTCTAGTCTTTTTCATTCTTCGTTATTTGTTCCCTAGAGTAGTTCGACGTGAAAATTTACATTCGTAGGGTTAATTTTAGAAATTTTAGGTTTTTCCCCCTTGTGTTTCGGGATTCGCTGCTCCCGCGTTTTTTGACAGCTTAATTTCGTAATTTTTAAGGTTTTCTTTAAACCGTTTTTGAATTGTTTTTGTCGTCTTAATTTGATGTTTTCCTCACTCTCAAAATCATTTCTTTCCTTCAAACTAAAATCTCGACTTGTAGATTTTCCAGCAGAGCTCATTGGGGAATTTAACTGACCAGCGGTGGGAGGTAGTCTATACTGCGCCTGTGCAGTCTTTGGTTTTTTGTTTATTTTCTAGAATTCTATTTATATTTTTTATTTTAATCTATATTAGATATATAGTTAAGGAAAAATAATAATTGCAGACGCATTTTGTCGTTGCGGGTACGAGGGCCTGAAGTGTCATTTAGCAACTGACATCTAGATATCTCTTTGATCTTATTGAATCTAGATGTATGTTTTGTTAAGATATCAATCTTGTTCTCTATGTTGTAGGACACGATATCCCTCTTGACTGAGTGAGTTATCTCGCACCAAAAATGCAGGATGCCTCCCTTTTTCATTTTTGGTAGTGATGTCAAGTTTTCACCAGGCTTGGTTAGGTAACAAGGTGACAACCAAGAGAGGTGAACGGTGTTTAATGAGGATTTTTTTCTATTCATTAATGTATTTCGTGATATCGACCATTTTATCATGGTTTGTGGATAATGATGGATCTGTTTTGAGTATTAGCATGCGGTTAGCAATTGCTTCAGCCCCAAAAGAATTTAAGGAAGTTTTTAAAGCCAAAAAAATCGTTGTTTCTCGGGAAACTCAATCAGAGTGCGGTTTCGTCTTTTGAACAACGCCGTTCTGTTCAGGTGTTTTCGAGGTTTAGAAGTCGCAGTTTGATGCTCACATACCTTTTCTTCTTTAAGAATGCGATTAGTGTTTGTTTAAGATAACTCAGTGCATCTAGTCAGTGCGAAACAAAAATTCAGCGGGCTATTGAAATTTCTTTGGATTCAACGGAAGTCTTTTAAAACTTCTGGTGTTATCATCCTATAGATCGTAAAAAGATGGTGCCCAAAGTATATCTGGAGTGGTCATCGACAATTACCAGAATATATCTCTTCCCATTTATGCTAGGCAAACTCACATTGGGGACAACATAAGTCCATATGAAAGGCAAAATATAACCGTCCTTTTGAACTTGGAACGTAGTCCTTGACTTTAAATGAACTTCGTTTTGCTTAGTACTCAACTTCACAAAGAGGAACATAGTAGAGAGAACCTTGACATACTTCAAGTTTTGGATGTAAAACCATTCACATACATCTTTCTTTGAAAGCGAAGATGATGTAAGTCGAAGTTGAGATAAGAAAGTCTTCTAGTGCAATAAACATGCTTGAAGTTGGGAATGCTTTACGCCATGGACAGAATTGAAGTTGTTGAAGTTGTGACTTAGAAAGAGAAATTGTATAGAGATAGTTCTACGATTACCGATTAGAGAAGTCAGTTTCCCTGAGATCTCTAACAAAACACGTTAGATTTCCGAAATGCAACTTCTACAAAAGTCCGCGACCAAAGAATTTGAACCAAACTCCAGAAAAGATTAGTGATGTGTGACCTTTGAAGTAGTGATAAGTAAGACCTGTGATCGAAATATTCCTGGAACCAACAATGTTGTCCATAACCAGAATTTTGGAGCAAATTGATCATTGCCTAAACGAACGTTTACATTCATATCTTGTCAACAATTGATACAGCATGTGTCTATATTTGCCTGTCACTGTGCTCTGAGAGCATCAGTGCGAGTCTAACATTGAAATAGGATAAGTTATACGAATATGCAAGATTATTATGCAGGACGTATGGAATTACATGACACCATTGGATCTTAAGTATGGTTGTGAGGAGTATTAAGACATTAGTTATCCCTAGATACTTATTCTATGGCAAAAGAGCTAACTGTCCTTTGTCACACTTTCAGTTCTGATACTTTAGGAGTTACTGCCCAGTTTGTCTGTTTGTCTTAGGAACCATGTAAAGAGTGATGGCATTGTTGTGCCTATCCCCTATTTCCACGCTGCTTACTAGTTTTCTTACTATAGACATCCCTAATAATAAGACTAGTAGAATTTGCGTGTGGTTGTGGATTCTGATGCATCTGTTTTATTATAGGGTATTGTTGCAAACAGATTTGTTCGATTGACTTTTGTGGCTTATCTAGTTACTACATAGGCAACTACATAGGGCTTATTAGTTCTAGATTCACGGTATTCAAAAACTTTGTGAAAACAAGCATCATGATTCAGAATTAAAACATACATTTTTCATAAGTAGCACAAAACATCATTAACATCAAAAGTTATGGAATTTAAATACTGTCATTACACGCAGTTACAGACTATTGTTTGATTAGAAATTACGAGAAATCCTGGGGTGGTCTTTCTACTTTTGTCTTCTTAACTTCACTTTGACTAGTGTTTGGCAGGACTTTTAATCTTTCATTTGATTTGCTCTAGGCTGTGGTTCTGCTAACATGGTTCTGATGAGCTACTACTGTAGGATGGACACGCGAGGATTTAGTATTCCTAGAAAGTCTGAGTCAAGTTCTGAGGTTGCTTAGTTTGTGTTTTGTGAATTTACTGCAATTCGATATTGCTTGTTTATTGACATGTTTGTGTCTTTCTTACAAAACTTGCTGTTTGTGTTTGACGTCGGCAAATTTTTGCTGGAGTGACTGGTTTTGTTTAAACCCTCTGACTAATTAGTTTTTGAAACCGACGTTTTTCTTGCAAAATTTGTTCTTCTCAAGAGGTCTGAAAAAAAAGGAGCGGTTTTCCTTAAAACGCTAGCCAGGTTTTTTGGGCATCCTCTTGAGAATTGGTTGTCCCCAACAAACAGATGGTTTATCAAACTTAGTATTCCACGCATTTTCTTTTTGCTTTTTCAATGAGTGTTATTTGACTCACTTGATTGCAATGTTCTTGTCTTGCAGTTGAGCTTTCCAGATCTTGTTTTCAAAAGTATTGTTCACGTTTCCTTTCGCGATCTCGAATATACATTTGACGCTTTTAGTTGTCTTTATACATGAAACTATGTCATTTTTCGGTGTTCTTGACATTGTTGTAATGCGATTTCAAGAGATATTGAGTGTTTTTCTAATTTTGCAAAACTTTGTAAAAGCTCAGTGTAACATGCTCCTCTTTACTTACAGTAATTCTGTTTTCTTTAAAAAGCTTTTGTGCAAGACAATCACATTCCCTGATTTATGAAGAATATTAAGCATTGTAATTTCAGGTAGATCTCATACTAAGTCAGATGAAGATTGCAAATATGAACACCTACTCTGTGTTCATTAGGACAGACACATCGACACACATTCTTGCATAAGAATATCATACATGTTAGAAAATTCCGCCTTATCAGATTCAAGTTCATCAATTTCATCTTCAAGAGATTCAACGTACTTTAAATCTGCATGCATTTCTTTCTTAAGTTCATGAACAAATGCAAAACTATCATTCTGAGTCTTAAGGGCAAGGGGTATCAAACATGTCTTAATTATGATTTCCATATCTTGAGCAGTTGGGTTACAAAGATGAAGACGGTCGTTTGAATGTTTTACCTACGGTCGTTTCAAGTGTGGACCACTTACACAAAAAAACAAGATGTCCTTGTTTTTGTAGGCTAAAATTGTGGATCTTGTTTCCCCTCTTGTTTGACCGGTTAGGAGCACAAGAAAAGGTAAAAAATAAGAAAACCACAAATAAGCTCAAAATAAGATGGAAATAAGCTCGAAAATAAGCCAAAATATATTTAGCAAAAAATGAAAATTCTAGTTTGAAGAATACTAGCCACGAAACTACTATGACTAAGGAGTGAATAAGCTCAACTTAACCAAGAAGCCCCCAAAAAAATAAGACGTGAGCTTATATTTTGAAATAAGCCACGAAAATTTTGAGCTTATAATTATGAATCAAACACAAGAAGTTGTAGAATGATCAGAGAAATGATGTAGATAAGCAAAACAAACCAATAAGCCCAAAAATTTTGTGAGCCGTGAGCTTATTTGCAACAATAAGCCACGGAAATGAGCTTTTTGAGCTTATTGAACCACAAAACAACCATGATCCACCCGAGGCTCTTGATACCAAATGTCGGTAACCAAATAATCACTTCACTTCATATTGATGATGAACAAGAAAAGTAGGAAGAAACTAGGAAGAATGTAGAGAGAGAAACTAGAGAGAGAAAGTAGAGAGAATTAGGAAGTTTACTTGCAAAATGAAATGTTACAAATGACCAACCCCACTCTCCATCCATGGAGAGTGGTATTTATACCTAGACTAAAAGGCTTACTTGCCTTTAGTATTTCTACGGGCCGGGCTCGGGATTACTTGGGCTTTCGCCCGATACACGTGACCGGTTAGCTTACATTTAAGAGCCCGTTTACCCGTCTAGCCTATTACAACGTATATTTAATTAATGACCGATACCTAATATAATAAATGAACAAACTTCCTTGTTCGACTCAATATTTTGAGGCTAACAGTTCTGTCTCATGACTTTAAGTTAGCTGATGAAAGTCAGGTTTTACTTAAAGTTCCTATAAAGAAAAACATGTACAGTGTTGATATGAAGAATATTGTTCTTAAAGAGAGTTTAACCTGCCTTGTTGCAAAGGCCACTCTTGATGAATCAATACTATGGCATAGGAGGCTTAGTCATGTAAACTTTAAAACTATTAATAAACTTGTTAAGGATAATCTTGTGAGAGGTTTACCCTCAAAACGTTTTAAAAATGACCAAACTTGTGTTGCTTGCCTTAAGGGAAAGCAACACAAAGCCTCATGTAAGTCTAAGATTCAGAACTCTATTACTCAGCCTTTATTAATGTTGCATATGGACTTGTTTGGTCTAACTTTTGTGAGCAGCTTAATGAATAAAAAATATTGTCTAGTTGTCACTGATGATTATAGCAGATTTACTTGGATTTTCTTTTTAGCATCTAAGGATGAGACTAGTGGCATTCTTAAGATCTTTATAACTGAGATAGAAAATCTAGTTGATAAGAAAGTAAAGATAATCAGATGTGACAATGGAACATAGTTCAAGAATAGAGTTATGAGTGATTTTTGTGAAAAGAAAGGCATTAAGAAGGAATTTAGTGTAGCTAGAACTCCTTAGCAAAATGGTGTTGCTGAGAGGAGAAATAGGACACTAATTGAGGCTGCTAGAACCATGTTAGCTGACTCTAAGTTACCTACTACATTTTGGGCTGAAGCAGTTAATACTGCTTGCTATGTGCAGAATAGGGTATTAGTAGTTAAGCCTCATAACAAGACCCCTTATGAACTGTTTAGAGGTAGAACACCTGCTCTAAGCTTCATGAGACCATTTGGGTGTCATGTTACCATTCTTAATACCTTAGATTATTTAGGCAAGTTTGATGGAAAGTCAGATGAAGGATTCTTTGTTGGATACTCATTGAATAGTAAGGCTTTTAGGGTATACAACATTAGAACCAGGAAAGTAGAAGAAAGTTTGCATATTAGGTTCTTGGAGGATAAGCCTATTATTGCAGGTGATGGACCAAAGTGGTTGTTTGATATTGATGTTCTAACAAAATCAATGAATTATGTGCCAGTTGTTGCAGGTACAAACTCTAATGATTTTGTAGGTACAGAAGAAAGTATTGGTGCAGGTCATTCTAGCAAGGAGACATGATCTAGCCAAGACTACATTTTGATGCCACTGTGAAAAGATGGTTCATGATATGTGTTTAATCACATATCATTTTTCCTTATTAAAATGAGCTTAAATGACCAAAAATATATAGAAAATGCATTGTATATGTGTATTTTGTGATTTGTATTATACAGGTATCGGATATATCAAAAAGGACAAAAACGAAGCCAAAACAGACAAAATCAAGTACGAGATCGAAAGAGTGCAAGAAATCGAAGCCGAAGGCATATTCATTTTTAATGGGCCAACCCGTACCCGTTTAACGGGCCGGGTCAGCCCATTAACATTTGAATGTTATTAATACCAAAATATAAGCCTAAGTCTTATAAATCCATTACCAAGCCCAAATACCAAATCCATTAATCTAAATCCATTTCCTGGCCTAAATCCTTAATCCAATCCAGGCCCAAATCCATTTCCCTGGGTCCAAAGTCAAAATGATATATACACGGGTCAAAACTACTATTCATTTATCTCTTTTCTCTCCACCCTGCAACAATTAACCACGGGGTAAATCCCTTTCACTCTACGATCCCTTCCCTTCTAGAAGCATAGCCTGACACGTCTGACACTCATAAAGCCACGCTGGCGATCCTAAAGAACGTGATTGGTTGTTGAGACGTGTAGAGATCCAAGGGCTCAAATGGGAGGATTTTGATTCAAGGGTTGAGATCAAAGGATTGAAGACGCTCCTTGGCCTAGAAGCTACCTTTTTCCTGCTATAAATAGAGAGGAATCACTTACACAGGGAATTATCTAGAGTAGGAGTAGGAGTAGTGTAGCATATAGCTTTATTTTCCAGATTATTGTCTTTTTAATATTGTAATTTCCATTTTCAGTAATGTAAACTCTTTATTATTAATGAAATTTCCATTTCCTTTTTAATTCTATTTTTAAATTCTGTCTTACATTGATACAATTGATTTCAAAATGGTTTAATAAGCTTAATAAGCTCTTTTACTCTTTTAAGCTTTCACTTATTCAGTTAAGCTTTTGTTGATATAAATAATGCCTAAAAACATTATTAATATTTATCGACATCCTTACGTTTTGATAATCACAAAATATAAAAACGTCAAATGTAAAATTAAACGTAAACAAGTATTTAGTAGTAAATATTCATTCTGACACTCTAATCACTTAAAGGTATGAATAAACAAATGTCTAATGCATTTTATGATCAAAGGAAATTTTTATTCAACCCCATACTTTTATAAAATGTTGCAAACATTTTTATAAACTTTACAAAACATTTTCTACAATTAATAAAAATGTTTTATTCAAGATAAATATTTTGAAATTCAAATTTTCGGACCTAAAACGGCTAGAAAAGTTCTAGAAAATTTCCCCTACACAAAAGACGAATTGGAGAGCTCTTAGTCTTGGGCGGCCCCTTTAAATACACGGGCGACCTCCTTAATTTTAAGGGGACCGCCCACCTATTTAAGGGGACCGCCCATAGACTGACGCTCCTCCAGTTTGTCGATCAATGATTGGATCATTGATGTACCTAACAGCTTCAAAGCCTGATATAATGTTTGATGTATGTACTTGTGCAAGATTTCAAGTCACACCTAAAGTTTCACATCTTCATGCTGTGAAAAGAATCTTTAGATACTTGAAAGGTCAACCTAAATTGGGCCTTTGGTATCCTAAGGACTCACCATTTGACTTGGAAGCTTATACTGACAGTGACTATGCTGGTGCAAGTTTAGACAGGAAATCCACAACAGGAGGTTGTCAATTTCTTAGAAGCAGATTGATTTCATGGCAATGCAAGAAGCAAACTATAGTTGCCAACTCTACTACTGAAGCAGAGTATGTAGCTGCTGCTAGTTGCTGTGGACAAGTACTCTGGATTCAAAATCAAATGCTGGATTATGGTTACAACTTCATGAATACCAAGATTTTCATTAACAATGAAAGCACCATCTGCATAGTTAAGAATCCAGTGTTTCACTCAAAGACTAAGCACATTGAGATTAGACATCACTTCATCAGAGATTCAAATGAGAAGAAGCTTATTCAGATGATCAAGATTCACACAGATCAGAATGTTGCAGATTTGCTCACAAAAGCATTTGATGTTGGCAGATTTCAATATCTGATTGCAAGTATTAGAATGCTTAACCTCTGAAGTATTGATTGAGGGGAAGTTAATTGTGTTACTATGAACCTAATTATAAACAAAGTATGTTTATAATGAAATGGAAAATATGCATAACAAAAAGCAGAAGTGGGTGAAGGGTCAGGAAATCCCACTGAACCCCAACATACTGCTTCACTACCTAATCTTGAACCAATCACTGTTCTATCATTATCTTAATCCAAAAAGACTCAAAATCCTAGGAAAGCCAAAAGGACCACTGAGATATCTCAGTCTAGTGGATCTATTCCCCTTATAGCAGATGAGACTGTTATTAAGGAGTGGGAAGACAGAATGGAAAGGGCTGCCACTACTGCTTCTAGCTTAGAAGCAGAGCAGGACAATGGTAACATAAATAGGACCCAATCCATGGCAACACTTAATGAGTCTTTTCCCCAAGGAACTGGCTCAGGTAGTGGTCCTAGGTTCCAAGATACCACATTGGGGGGGGGGTGTAGAAGCTCAAATTAGGTTTGAGGCTGCATCTAAACAGTCCAATGATCCACCTCTCTCAAGAGTTAACACACTTGGAAGTGGGGAGGACAGCATGAAACTAAAGGAATTGATGGATCTTTGTACAAAACTGCCTGAAAAGGTTCTTGATTTAGGATAACAAAAACAGACAGAGTGAATTGGTGAGAAAAAGAAATGAGAGATGTAGTGAGTTCAAAAACAGAAAGAGAGATGTAGCGAGTTCAAAAACAAAAAGAGAGATGTGTGAAATAAAAACAGATAGAGTGATTCAGTAAGAAAAAGAATTGAGAGATAAAGTGAGAATAAAAACAAAAAGAGAGCTTATGAGAATCAAAATTGATGATGGAAATGCTTTTTGGAACGAAATTAAGGTTAAATTTGGTAACTCATTACTTAGTACTGCTGGACATTACTTAATACTGCTGGATATTACTTAGTACTGCTGGGCTTTACTTAGTACTGTTAGGCTAAAATTAGTACTGCTAGACTACCGTTAGTACTGTTTGGGAATAACAGATTTTTCTTAATTAAATATAGCCGTTGAGATATTTCCGCCAACTACTTCACTTATAGGTTTCCTTAAATTGGATAATTCATGAACTTTCTTTAACTCATAAGATTTATTCACGATAAACATCCAATTCTATTTAGTCGGTCCAATCAAAACCTTAAGTGCTCTCTATACAATCTCAATTGACTTTGCCAAACTCACATACTCTCATAAATGATCCTAACCCTGATCTCAATCGATCTTTTCTTAATCAACAATTGCAAATTTGGAGTTCTATGACACACACAACATGGTCACTTATTTAAAGAAAATAGAGGGCAGTGAAGGATTTCATCAAATAGTAGATTTTCTCAATACAAGTCACATTCAGTATGCTCTTACTGAAAATCCCACTATCTATGTTTCTCTTATTTAACAGTTTTGGCAAACTGCTACTACAAGCACACTTGATAAGGAGAAATGAAATAAAGGCTACACAAATCTATGAGAAGTCAAGATTTTTATTGAGGCATCTATTAGGAGGCATCTTAAGTTAGAAGATTCTGATGGTATTAGTAATTTGCCTACTACTAAAATTTTTGAACAACTTGCTCTTATGGGGTATGTGTCCAATTCTGACAAATTAACCTTTCAAAAGGGACACTTTTCCCCTCAATGGAGATTTTTGATCCATACCATCCTTCATTGTTTAAGTTCTAAGAAAACTGCTTGGGAACAATTTAGTAGCAATATAGCAACTGCTATCATTTGCTTGGCCACAAACAGAACTTTTAATTTTTCTAAATTGATTTTTGATGGTATGGTGAAAAACTTGGATAGTAAGACTAAATTTTTAATGTATCCAAGATTTATACAAATCTTTTTGAACAAGCACAAGAGACTGCTTCTACCTCACACAAGAACTTATATTGCTCCTACCCATACATAAAAACTTTTTAGCAATATGAGGAGCCTCTAAGGTTATACTGGGGTGGACCATATCCATTAATTTCCAACAATGCTTGTTTAGGGCCCAGTTATTTCGAGTGAAGGATCAACACACCCAGTTGAGTCCCATCACACACCCACCAGTGCTCCACCAACCATATAACCACCAATTTCATTAACCTCTAGGAGATTAACCAGACATGAATCTATGGTTCCTCAGCCCGGATCTCCTACTCAGACCAATGTAGCAGATGATGTTGCTTCTATAGGTGTGGATGTCAGACTTGGAGGGGCTACCACTACTGTCACTAGCTTAGAAGCAGGACATGGTAGTGGTAACATTGATAAGACCCCTACCATGCCCCATGATTCACCTCTCCTAAGAGTTCACACACTTAGAAGTGATGTGGATAGAATGCAACACAATGAATTGATGGATTTGGTTACAAAATTGTCAGACAGAGTTGTAGCTTTTGGAGACAGACTCGAGCATACAAAAGAAAATCTATGGTGCTTCTCTATTTACCAAACTTTTCAAAAAGGTCAAGATACATTGGGGGGAAAAAACTCTAAGCTCAAGCCAAGCTAGAAGGAAGGCCAGAATTGTTGTATCTGATGATGAAGAAGATTTAGAGGATCCTTCCAAACAGGGGAGGAAGATAGCTGAAATTGATGAAGACCCTGATATTTCTTTGGTACAACATGTGCAAAGGTTCAGGGGAGGCATGAGCATGATATGGAGCCTAATTTTGAGTTCACTGCTCTTGAAGAAGTTTATACTACTGAAAAAGGAGTTAGTACTGCTGAGCCAGTTTCCACTGCTGGTGCATCAGTTAGTACTACTAGTTTCAGTCCAAAGACAAGGTAAAGCTATTACTGGAGGAATCTACTAAACCTATTCAGAACCAAGACCAAAGTTGCAGCTAGAAGAAGACAAGACTTGGTTATGAAGAAGCTATGAGATTACAGGCTGAAATTGATGAAGAAGAAAGGCAGAGGATTGCTAGGGTACAAGAAGAAGCAAGCTCTTTCAATATTGAAGAATGGGAGGACATTTAAGCTAGAGTTGAAGCTGATGAAGAATTTACTCAGAGATTAAAATTAGAGGATAGAGATGTACATTGTAGCTGAAAAAGCAAGATTGCTTACAAAGCTTATCAATAAGAGAAAGAGGTATTTTACTGGACAAAGAGCTGAAGAAAGGAGGATCAAGCCACTCACACAAGCTCAATAGAGGACTTACATGTCTTAATATATCAAGAACATGGGAAGTCATACATTGAAGCAGTTGAAGAGTTATTCTTTTGATGAAATCAAGAATCTATTTGAAACTACAATGAAAAGAGTACACACATTTGTTCCAATGGAGAGTGAAAGTGAAAGAGTAATTCCTGAGTTGGCAGCTAGAAGTTCTAAAAGAGATGTAGAAGAACTTGTTCAAGAAAGTTCAAAGAGACAAAAGACTAGAGAAAGCTCAGAACCAGCTGAAGAACCTGTTAGTACAGGGTTCCGTTGATCATGGCATACTTGGCTGCTTTCCGTCGTACCGCTCTGGCCTTCTTTTTATCCTCCGGAAGGATTTCTTTTGTCAGGTATTCTTGTATGGGTGTCATCCATGTATTTCCCTCTTCCTCTACTATGTCGAGAATTTCCTCTTCGTTTATGGACTTTTCTTTCAATTCTTCCACAAGCACCTGTTTGTTAAGATGCGCGAAGCTTGTGGACGCGATCTTGCTCAGGGCGTCCGCTTTCTTGTTTTCACTTCGCGGTATTTGTTTGATTGAAAATTCCTTGAAGCTCTTTGCCAGTGTTTTTACTTTGTTTAAGTACTGGACCATGCCTGACTCTTTGGCGATATAAGAGCCATTGACTTGATTAGCCACGAGTCTTGAATCAACATTTGCTTGCAAGTTCTTTATGCCCATTTTTTCTGCGATCCGGAGACCGGCTATAAGTGCCTCATATTCAGCTTCATTGTTAGTGGCATCGAATCTAAACCTCATGGCATATGTGAATTCTGCCCCTTCCGGATTTATTAGTATCAGACCTGCCCCGGAGCCGTCTACGCAGGACGAGCCGTCTGTGAACAACGTCCACGGCTCCGGTAGTACTTCCGGTTCTGTCATAAGTTCGTCCGGAGACTCTTCTTCCGGTCGTTCCACAATAAAATCCGCCAATATTTGGCCTTTGATTGCAGTCCTTGGTCTGTATTGGATGTCGTACCCTTCTAATTCGAACTTCCATTTCAGCATTCTTCCCGATATTTCCGAACTTGATAACAGTTGCTTTATCGGTTGACTTGTTATTACGACGACTGTGTGTGCCTGGAAGTATCTTTTTAATCGTTTGCTTGCACTGAGCAAGGCTAACACCAACTTTTCCATAGGGGTATAGTTTACTTCCGGGCCTCGTAGAGTGCGGCTTACAAAATATACTGGTATTTGCCTGCCTTCTCTGTCCGTCATCAAGACCGCGCTGATAGCTTCTTTTGCTGCAGCCAAGTATATGATTAACTCTTCACGTTCCTTGGAAGCGGTAAGTGTTGGGAGTTCTGCAATAAGCTTTTTCATTTGTTTGAAGGCCTCTTCGGCTTCTGGTGTCCACTGAAAATCGCTCTTTTTTGTGCAGTTTTTCAAGGTTTTGAAAAAAGGTAACGACTTTTCTGCTGATTTTGACAAGAATCTGTTTAAACTTGCTAATTTTCCATTTAGCTTCTGCACGTCCTTGATGCATCTCGGAGATGGCAAGCTGAGGACCGCGTCTGCTTTATCTGGACATGCTTTCAACCCGTTGGTGCTTACTTTAGCCTAAGAACATTCCTTCCTGCATTCCGAAAGTGCACTTCTTGGGGTTCAATTTCATGTTTATCTGTCGAAGGGTTTTAAATGTTTCTGTTATGTCTCGGATGATTTCTTCTTCCGTACGACTCTTTATAACCAGGTCATCGACATATACCTCCAGGTTGCGTCCAATTTGCCTTTGGAATGCCTTATCCACTAATCGTTGATATGTGGATCCGGCATTTTTTAGACCGAACGGCATTTTGGAATAGCAAAATATTCCTTGGCTTGTTATGAACGCTGTTTTTTCTTCATCCTCTTTTGCCATCTTAATCTGGTGGTATCCTTTGTACGCATCCAAGAAACATTTGAAAGAGTACCCACAGAGGGACTCCACCTTCCAGTCTATTTCCGGCAATGGATAACAATCTTTGGGGCATGTGTTGTTAAGATCTTTGAAGTCCACACACATTCGCCAAGTTCCGTCATGCTTTTTGACCATTACCGGATTAGATAGCCAACTGTGATAATGGACTTCCTTCATTATTCCTGCGTCCACTAATTTTTCCACTTCTTCTTGGATTGCCCTTATTTTCTTTCCGGTGCCTGTCCCTTTTCCCTTTGCATGACTGGTGAATATCCCCTCCCGGATATTCAAGCGGTGTTCCGCGAATGTTTTTCGTGGGGATGGCCCGCATATCAGCTCTGGCTTCCAGGCGAAAATATCCAAGTTTTGTTTGAGCAAGGAACATAGTTTCTTTGCGTCCTTTTCTGTTAAGTTTGATCCTATGGCAACTGTCTGCTCAGGGTACTCCGGATGGATTGCTATATTTATTTTCTCTTCCAACTTTTTTTTGCTGTTGGAGCTGGATGCTAGGTCCCGAGATCATTGCACATTTCCATAGGGATGACTCACTAACCTGTAAAGTTACCGTACCCGCTCTTCAACGGAAATTTCAACATTCCAGTGTGCCCGTTGATGGTACAGCACGATTTTTCTTAATGCCCGGCCTGCCTATATTGCATTTGTGTTGGGATGAAGAAACCCAGATGGAAAAAAACCCATGAAGTTCAATCCAAGCGGAAGTGGAAGTGTGCTTCATCACCTATAATTACTAGTAGAGGCAATCTGCCTACGGCCAAATGTCTCTCCCGCTAAATAAGCATTATTTAGTACTGTTAGTCTAAAACTTAGTACTGATGGGCATTACTTAGTACTGTTAGGCTAAATTTAGTACTGTTTGGGGCATAACAGATTTTTGGCAATTAAATATAGCCTTTGAGATATTTCTGCCAAATATTTTGCTTATAGGTGTCCTTAATTTGGATAATTCTTGATCTTTCTTCCACTCATAAGATTTCTTCAAGATAAAGAATCAATTTTATTCAGTCGGTCCAATCAAAACCTTAAGTGCTCTATATATAATCACACATACTCTCATAAACAAACCTAACCCAGACCTTAATCAATCTTTTCTCAATCAACAATGGCGAATTTGGAGTTCTGTGACACACACAACTTGGTCGCTTACTTAAAGAAAATGGAGGAAAGTGAAGGATTTCACCAGATAGTGGATTTTCTTAATTTTAGTCATATAAGGTATGCTCTTATAGAAAATCCCACTATCTATGTTTCAATCATCCAGCAGTTTTGGAACACTGCTACTGCCAGAACACTAGATAATGGAGAGATGGAAATAACTGCTATAATAGATGGAAAAGTTAAGATTGTTTCCGAGGCATCTATTGAGGCATCTCAACTTAGAAGATTCTGATGGTATTAGTAATTTGCCTACTACTGAAATTTTTGAGCAACTTGCTCTTATGGGGTATGTGTCTAATTCTGACAAATTAACCTTTCAAAAAGGACACTTTTCCCCTCAATGGAGGTTTTTGATCCATACCATCCTTCATTGTTTAAGTTCTAAGAAAACTGCTTGGGAACAATTTAGTAGCAATATAGCAACTACTATCATTTGCTTGGCCACAAACAGAACTTTTAATTTCTCTAAGATGATTTTTGATGGAATGGTGAAAAACTTAGAAAGTAAACACAAATTTTTGATGTATCCAAGATTTATTCAAGTCTTTTTAAACAAGCACAAGAGACTGCTTCTACCTCACAACAGAACTTATATTGCTCCTACCCTTACACAAAAACTTTTTAGCAATATGAGGAGGGCTTCTAAGGGTTATACTAGGGTGGACATTCCATTGTTTCCAATAATGCTTGTTCAGGGTGAAGGATCAACAGTCCTAGTTGAGTCCCATCACACACCCACCAGTGCTCCATCAACCTCACAACCACCAAGTTCATCACCCTCTAGGAGAACTACCAGACAGGAATCGGTGGTTCCTCAGCCCAGATCTCCTACTCAGACCAATGTAGCAGATGAGGCTGCTTCCACAGGTGTGGATGTCAGACATGGAGGGGCTGCCACTACTGTCACTAGATTAGATGCAGGACAGGGGAGTGGTAACATTGATAAGACCCCATCCATGCCCCATGATTCACCTCTCCCAAGAGTTCATACACTTGGAAGTGATGAGGGCAGAATGCAACATAATGAATTGATGGATTTGGTTACAAAATTGTCAGACAGAGTTGTAGCTTTGGAGACATAATTGTAGCAGACAAAGAAAGTCTATGGTACTGTTTTTACAAAGCTTATAAAAAAGGTGAAGAAATTAGAAAAAACAGTCAAGACTAGACAAGCTAGAAGGAAGGCCAGAATTGTTGTATCTGATGATGAAGAAGATTTGAAGGATCCTTCCAAACAGGGGAGTAAGATAGCTAAAATTGACCAAGATCCTGATATTTCTTTGGTACAACATGATGCAGAGGTTTAGGGGAGGCATGATATGGAGTCTGATTTTGAGTTCACTGCTGCTGAAGAAGTTTATACTGCTGAAAAAGGAGTTAGTACTGCTGAGCCAGTTTCCACTGCTGGTGCATCAGTTAGTACTACTGGTGCTAGTTCAGCCAAAGACAAGGGTAAAGCTATAATGGAGGAAGCTGAGACTATTCAGACCAAGACAAAGTTGCAGCTAGAACAAGAAAGACTTGGTTATGAAGAAGCTCTGAGGTTACAGGCTGAAATTGATGAAGAAGAAAGGCAGAGGATTGCCAGAGTACAAGAAGAAGCAAGCTCTTTCAACATTGAAGAATGGGATGACATTCAAGCTAGAGTTGAAGCTGATGAAGAGTTTGCACAAAGATTACAATCAGAGGAAAGAGAGATGTACTCTGAAGCTGAAAAAGCAAGATTGCTTGCAGAGCTTATCAATAAGAGAAAGAGATACTTTGCTGCACAAAGAGCTAAAGAAAGGAGAAACAAGCCACTCACACAAGCTCAACAAAGGACTTACATGTCTCAATATATCAAGAACATGGGAAGTCATACACTGAAGCAGTTAAAGAGTTATTCTTTTGATGAAATCAAGAATCTGTTTGAAACTACAATGAGGAGAGTACACACATTTGTTCCAATGGAGAGTGAAAGTGAAAGAGTAATTCCTGAGTTGGCAGCTGGAAGTTCTAAAAGAGATGCAGAAGAAGAACTTGTTCAAGAAAGTTCAAAGAGACTAAAGACTGGAGAAAGCTCAGTACCAGCTGAAGAACCAAAGGATAAAGAAGAAGAAGAACTGTCACAAGAAAGGATACAACAAATGATGATAATAGTTCCAGAGCAAGGAATGAATGTTGAAGCTTTACAAACCAAGTATCCTATAATTGATTGGGAGATTTACACTGAAGGAGCTAGGAAGTACTGGAAGATCATCAGAGTTGGTAATCATACTGAGGTATATCAATTCTTTGATGATATGCTAAAAGCATTTGACAGAGAAGACTTAGTAAAGCTGTGGAGTCTAGTAAAAGAGAAGTTCACATCAACTGAACCAACAGAAGACAAAGAAAGAGAAATATGGGTTGAGTTGAAGAGATTGTTTGAACCAGATACAGATGATGAATTGTGGAAGCTTCAAAAGCATATTCATGATATAACATGGAGACTGTATGATACATGTGGAGTACATCATGTATCTACAAAAGATGGAGTGGATATCTACATGCTGGTTGAAAGGGAATATCCTTTGTCAAGAGGTGTTCTTACACAGATGTTAGTTGCAAAACTCTTGGTGGAACAAGATAATGAAATGTCCAGAGAACTTCTTAGGAAGATATTCATGCAGGTTGAAAGGCCTAGAAGATGAAGTGTTTGGAAGAATCCTCTCAAAGAACAAGATTTTTATTCAAGAAACTTGATGATTTGGAGGTAATCAACAATTTTAAGGGGGGTGGTGCCCCCCCCCCCCCCCCCCCCCCCCCCCCCCCCCCCCCCCCCCCACCCACCCCCCCCCCACCCCCCCCCCCCCCCCCGATTGTTGGAATTAAGGGTCTTCATACTTAGTATACTTGCCAATATGCCAAAGATTTTTTTTGTACTGATAAGAAGGTTGACAACTATCAGTACTAACCAATTTAGTACTGCTACGAGTAAGTTAGTACTGCGAGTACTAAACTTAAGTCTGCTGAAAGACTTATAATGTAGCATGAAGATTAATAGACTGCTCAAATGAGCTAAAGACGTCGTGTTCAAGACGATTTTTGTTTTGGATTTATTTCAGTGTGATATTTATACTAGTTGGACAAGATACGTTATAAAGTTCGTAACACATTCTTATAGAAGATTTGTAGTTATATAGTAAAAGACTTCCTTGCGTGTATAATAAAAGGCTAGTTTTCCTAGTGTTAATGGTAATTATGAGACTATTTTTAGACTTTCATACGTTTATTATATTTTAACTCTCATAGGGTTGTAAACTCTAGTACTACACAGATGTAATGTATTTACTCATAATAATATTAGATGATTTTTAGTCTATTACATTGTTCTCTCATTGTCTCATTCAGTTTCACTGGTTACTTTAATTATTCCTTTCTAAGCTGATTAAAAGAGTAGATTCTGCATACTCTTTTAGTATTAACAAAAGTTTCTACCATAGTTGTCTTGAATTTATTCAATAAAACTACCTTTTTACAAGGTAAGCAAACTGATCTTTAATAGTTGGGATCAACAATAATGAGTCAATACTAAGTGGTGATTGGGACCAATCTCTAATTTTTTATTTTATTTTTTTCTTACCCCCCCCCCCCCCCCCCCCCCCCCCCCCCCTTATGCCAAAAGTGATCAAATATGTTTAGGAGATGGAAAACTTTGAGCTCAGTATTGACAAGATTCATAGTGTTAAGGGCTAAAGGTAAAGATGGGCTATATGTTTATACTAAATTAACCAGCTAGGTGTTTATAAATCTTTTGATACCCCTATTTCATTCTTTAGTTCTCTATAATTCTCACTTAGTTTTTTTGTGTCTTTGAATATCATTCCTATATATTTCTATCTTTAGTCGTTGTATCACTGCAAGATTGATCTCTTTATTTAATCTTGCTTATAGTTAAGAGCGTGAGTGAACTTGTAGTGAGGTTGATAAGATTCACCTAGTGGGGATTATCATTGTCTTTGTATTCTGTTTGGTGAGCACACGTTTTGTAGACTCATCTTCTTAATTTGTTTGATAATAAAAGAGTGCACGTGGGGAGGTTAGTTAAGTGCATAATTGGTGTTCTTGTGGTGCTTTTTGATATTTATTATAAAAAGAAGAGTTACAAATGAGACAATTATACACTCTTCTATAATGAAACTATGTAATTACACATGTTGCGTAAGTGAATATATTTCACACTATTTCGTAACCATATTTTTAAACTTAGGTACAATAACAATAAGTAAGAGCTTCAACAACTTCCTGAAATAGAAACCTACAAGGACCATAACGTTTTATTGCCTTATCTAGAAGAAGAAGAAAACATGTATCCCTTGCCACAGTCACTGCTTCACTTAAAACGACCATCGCGCTTACTTTGAACATTGTGTTAGCTCTATTCCATGATTATACACCATTACCATGCTCTTCTCAGTTCAAGTACAGGTAAACATTAGTTGGATCAAATGGAAATTTAGCCTCTCTTCCCAACAAAGGAGTTATTGGTATATAAGTGTGTGTCAATTGCCACAAATCACTGGAAGCTGATATCTCTTGTATTGTTACATGCCCTTCTTGTAAAGAAAAATTTGAAGTTTGCGCAATGTAATTGTCTAACTCAAATTCTAAGCTAACAATTTGCATCATTTAATGTTTGTTAACAACATTTTCCCCATGTTTTGTCTAGGTCTTGGGTGACGCTCGTGATTGACAATGGGACTGGAAGCATTCAGGCCACTATACCAACGTATGATGTGGAGATATTTATAGCATGCAATGCACTGGAACTCAAAAGGGAAGAAGACAAGGTTAACTGATCTCATTAGCTTTTTATACATAAAGCCTTTAAAAAATGTTTTAAAATCACATATTAGAGGATAGTGATATTAGGGTGTCCATTTCTACATCTGTTCAAGGACAGAGAATAGTTTGCTTTATATACCACCATGAGATTAGATATCGTGGTTAAACAGAGACTAAAATATACGTGGTAAAAGAGTACAAGCAAACACACATGTTGCCTATTAGAAGGCCACCACCAGAAGTTAGGTCAAATTCTACTCCCCTTGGTCCACCTAAAAAGGAATGACCGGTGATGCTTTTGCTAGATCTCTGTGAATACCCAAGCTAGACCCTCAAAGTTAGGTAACCCGAAACTAATAAGGCTTTTTTATAGTTTTTTTAAATGGACAAACTTATGTAAAATTATAGCCTAATATATCATATGGGTGTATATACTCTTTTTGGTAATGTATAGCACTATAGCTGATCAGATTGGATGACAAGTACATATTTTAATTTTTGTTAGGTTGTGATTTTTATAGAATAGTGATTCGTTAAAATCAACACACGTAATTATAAAATATAATATGATAGAAAATTACCAAACCACCCTTGAGGACAAAGGTAGAAAGGAAAGTCTTCACAAATATATATATATATATATATATAATAATAATACGTATATTAACCGAGAAGTATGATTCCCGGGTCGTTATTCCCCAACGATTTGTAAAATTGAGACAACGTTTGTTGTTCGGACAATGATTTGAATTTGAAACAAAGATTGATTTGATTGTCTATTTCTACAAATTAAAATCAACAATTAAAATAAGCAAACAATAACAATTAAGCTAGAAAACAAATAACGGGAAATTAAACGCAAAACGGGAACCCTAAATGGCAATTAAAAACCCTAAATTTCCAAAATTAAACCTAAAATGAATTTTTCTTTTTAAATAGACTTTAATTGACTAAAAAGTAAGTTTAAAGAAAACTAGAACAAAAACGGTATTGAACTGAGCTTAAAAACACGAAAAACTAGAACGGGAACGAATCCCGTTCTTTAAAAATCGAAATTTTGCAAATTAAACCCTACAAAAGCAAAACTAATTTTCCTAGAAACTTTACGATAAAAGAAAATTTTCTAAAAAAGAATTATATTTTTTTGATTATTTTTCTATTTTTTATGATTTTTTAAAGTTTTTAATAAAAATAAATGTTTCAAAATACTAAACTAATTACAAAATTCTGAAAAA
>BQNB010099272.1:5327-22729 GCA_026074375.1 Tanacetum coccineum
GCTAAAAATAGCCTAATTGCTTCAATTCTTGCATCATGGGCAAATACTTCATCATAGTCAATCCCTTCTTCTTGTGTGTACCCTTGAGCAACCAATCTTGCTTTATTTTTAATCACAATTCCTCTTTCATCCTTTATATTCCTGAAGACCCATTTAGTGCCTATGGGCCTTTTGCCATTTGGTAAATCCACCAAGGTCCAAACTTCTTGTAACTTGAATTGTAGAAGCTCTTCCTGCATAGCCTCTATCCAGGTTGGATCTTTCAAAGCATGAATTACCTTTTTGGGTTCTTCCTGTGATAAAAAGCAAGCAAACAAGCAGTTTTGAAAGTCTTTATGATTTGTTCTTTGCTGAACTAAACTAGACAAACCATGTTCTTCCAAATTCTTTGTCATTTTTCTTGTTTGAGGTGCTGAATTCAAGTCTCTAATAATTTGTTCAACTGGATGATCTTTGTGTATTCTTGTAGTTGGAATAGGACTGACAGACATAGATGCATCCAAATTATTCATGAATGCCTCTGCACCAACATCTTCATCATCATCTGAATAGACAATATCTTCCAAAGCAGGCATATTTGGATCATCTGTGTAGATCCCAATTCAATATATATCTTTCTAGCCTGTTAAGGGTTGTAGCCAATATGGATAGTTCCATACAAACTACAGGAGAAACAATGACTATGAACACTATAAGTTATGCGGAAACTAACTTATAATGCTAAGAAGAACAATGAATATTAACAACTAAACTTTTGTATTAATCTGCTAAAATGATTATAGATTACTAACTATGAGATTGAGAGATGTGATGAGAGATATATATCTTCTCTAATGCCGTAGGGTTCCTTTTATACACCAAGGATAAACCCTAACAGACTTACAAAACGCGTAGAAGATAATGCATATCTTTTCCTATAATATCTCATGCATATCTCTTAAACGGTACTAACTATTAAACGGTACTAGCTATTTTGTACTGGCGGTACAAACTAATACTAACAATACTAACTATAACTGTCGGAACTTTCTATTACAACTAGCGATACTAAGTCAGGAAAGCATAATTCCCAACATAGCACATATAAACACTTAGCCAACTATAAAATTATGACTAACCTACTTAAATCACGGGTGTCACACCCAACCTATTCTCTTAGAGAACGATAACAACCCTCGAGTCTTGCATATACTACTACTACAACGGTTAGGTACTCTGCCTAGGGAGTTGTAAAACTTCTTGTTGAAGTCTTTACGACAACCGCATAAAGTTTTTGGCACCGCTGCGTGGGGAATAGTTAGGTTTTGATCATAGTTTAACTTAGTTCTACTCGCTTGAATCCTTTCAAGTAAGAATTTAATTCCGCATATTAGCTTTCTCGTAGTCTATCTTTTCTTTGTGCTAATTGTTTCGTAATCCATTCTTGTCATCCTCCATGGGAGACGTAAATCCTATTCGTACTTTTGGAGATTACTCCAAACCTAGCCACAAAGGCTACAGGAATACCATCGAGCTCCCCGTAGGGAACAAAGTGGTACCTTGGTATGTGCTTAATTACACATACCATTTTCCATTAAAAACGGGCTTAAACGACCAAAAACATACCAAAAATACATTGTATTTGTGTGTTTTCACTTATATTGTGCAGGAAACGGATATCCGACAAAAAGACAAAAGACACAACAAAACGAAAAAACCGAGCACGGAATTGGAAAGAGCAGAAAAGGTCAAAGTCAACAAAAGTTAAAGTTAACCAAAAAGTCAACCCCAAAAAAGTCAAAGTCAAAGACAAAGATGAAGCCGAACCCGAAGAAAAATTACTGGTCCAACCCGTACCCATCTAATGGGCCGGGTCAGCCCATTAATATTTCTAGACTAATGGGCCAAAACTTAACCAATATCACCAAATGGCCCAATGCCATTTTATACACAAATCTGCCAAAGACTAGAAGGCCCAAGAGCATTTTCAGCCCAATACCACAACTTAACAAGTCCTGACTACTCTTAACTCAAAAAGGACCAACGATGTGGACACAAGGACGAACTTTGCAAGAGTAGTATACAAATTGAGGGACTTAATTTGCCAAACCCTAAAACCCCTACACCACAAAGACCTCATGTGCAATACTTCTATACAAGATCAGGGACCATTTTTGTCAAATCTTAATTTTCAACCCATATCAAAAATGGGCGCCAAAACCATACTGTTTATCTGTCTCTTTCACCATGACCCTGCAACCCAAAAACGACCCCACTCTCAAACTCACCCTGAGACAAAAATGTCTCTTTTACACCTCTCCCCACTTCACTACACCCCAAATACACCTTGGCAATCCCCTCACCTCCCATTCGTGGATAAAAATTGTACAAAATCAAGGGTTAAGATTGTTTTGCTTGGTACCAAAGGCAATATGGATGGCTGTGATGATGACTTGAAGCTACTCACCAAAGTAACACAACAAGCACATACAACAGCTTGTTCCTCTTCTATAAATAGAGTAGGCTTAGTTCATTAGAAGAGAGTAGTGTAATTTTTAAATTTATGTTCAATTTACTTGTCATCTTTTAAATTTCTGTCTTTAATCTTAAAGTATTGTACTGTTCTCTTTTAAGTAATGAAAAGTTTCATTTTAGTTTAAAAATTCAAGCGTTCTTTCAATCTCAGTTTATGTTATTCAGTTTTAGTTTTTGTGAAAAAATTCTTAAAGAATATTTTTTAAACTCAGAAGCTATAAGCTCACACAGGTATAAGTTGGAATAGCTTATAAGTGTTTAAGGAACTCACTCATAAAATAAAAAGGAAAAAATGAAATTTTTCTGTGATAGATGGGGTCAGAATTAGTTTGGGTTGGAGGTGGAAGCTTAATGAAATGTAGATAGCGAAATGGGGTCGGGATGAGCTTGGGAGGGAGGAGGGAGGTGGGGGCGTTGTGTGTTGGTGGGGGTGGTGCGGGTAGGGGGGGGGGAAGTGTTAATAGTTTTAGTTTTATCGGTGGGGGTGGGTGAGGGGTTGGGGGGGTGTGGGGGTGGATGGGGGTCGTTGGGGGTTAGGAGGGGGGTTGAGGTGTTGGGGGGGAGGGGTGGGGGTGGGGGGTGTGGGGGCGTGGGGGTGGGGGGGGGTGGGGACTGGGGGTGTTGGTATTATTTTTCTGCTGGCGGGGTGGGGGTGTTGTGTGGGTACGTGTATTGTATTTTTTCCAGGGTGTGGTTGGGGGTGCAGTGTGTGGAGGGGCGTTGGGTTGGGGGGGGAGGGGAGGTGGGGGGATGGTTGTATGGGGGTTGTGGTTTAGGTGCTAGTTTGCTTGTACTGATGGAGATGGTTTTTTAATGAGTTATTGATTAAAGGACCCCCCGCCCCCCCTAATTTCGCGCTTGGATTTTCTCTCGTCATCCAGTAAAAATGTATAGTTGACAATAATCCGTATAAAGAAATATATGTATTTTTAAAGAGAGATAAGGCATGACAGTTGCAAAATACTGCGATTTAAGGTATATATGGTCGTCGCCAATGCGTTTGTTTCAAGCGAGTTTTGTGTATGAGTTGTGCTTAGTAGGGAAGACAGAATTTAGAGTAGAGAGAAAGTTATGAATCTGTGTAGATGTAGCGTTTTTTGTGTGATAAGGAGAGTGTGAGTGCGTTCTACTACTAGAAGAATAACCGCGTATAGTTGCGTATAGTGGATAGGGGGAAGGTATAGGTGGTGGGTTGTTATTGTAAGTTTCTTGGTATGAGTGAGTACACTAATGTGTTTGTATACCGCGTGTTAGTGCACGTGCCTGGGATCAAGCACGGAGGCTGTGAGCGTTGGGGTCGGGGGGTAGGGGGTGGGTTGGGATTGGGGGGGGGTTGTGTTGGGATGGGTGGGGGGACGGGAGGTGTGGGTGGGTGGGGGGTGGGTGGGGGTAGGGGGGGGTGGTGGGTGGGTGGGGGGCGGGGGTGGGGGGGAGGTTGGGTGGTGGGGTCGGGGGGGGGGGAGGGGGGGGTGCGTGGGGTGTGGTGGGGAGAGCGATTTTTTTAAATTCAGAACCGAGCATGTTTAATAATGTTTTTTTTTTATTTTTTATTAAACTATCCCTTAATACAACATATTTTGTTTTCTATTATTTAACTTATTATACTTTTATGATTTTTTATTGTTATATTTTTTTATTATTCTTATATTTTTTTCTTTTTTGTTTTTAAGCTTTATATTTAAGCTTTTTATGTTTTTTTTTTATTTTTCCTCTTCCTTAATTATATTATTAATTAAGTAACTTAATGAACACTTCTAAGCTTCTAAGCTTTAATATAAGCGATTGGGTATTTGAAAAGCTGTTTTGGTGGTTAAGTCTTCACAAAAGCATTGGACCTTTCTAAGTTCCAAATTTCCAATTTTTAAGTCATTTTACTGCATTTGTTTATATACTGCCTATTATTGCTTATCTATGCTTATTCCTTGCTTATTTTATGTTCTTATCACTCATCAATGCTGTTAGAATTCATCTATATGCTTATTAGTTACTTGTTCTAAATTTCATGCCAAACTGCTCATATTTGCTTAAAATCTGCTTATTCCATTAAGCTTTTGGATAAGTGCTTCTTAGTAGTTAAAAGTTGCTTTTTAATGCTTAACATGTTTAGTTAATAATCTATTTTTATAACCCTCATCTTATTTCAATCTAAATTAGCTTAAAAATGCTTTTGAAATCTTAAAGGAGTGTTTGGTTTAGTGTTTAAAATCTTTGCAAAATCTATTCTTGTCATTTATGGTTTTAAAGGTGAATTTAGATTGATCATTTAGCAGCATTAGATCATAATTAGTTAAGTTTGAAACAGGTTTTAGGTAGATTTTAAGTTTTTCTTATCATATGAACATTTTGTGAGGATTTTAAGTTCAAATCTGTCATAGTCTTGGTTTTTAAGTTTTAAGTTGTCAAGTGTTGTTTTTCTAATTCGAAATGAATCATAAATCATATGTATAATCTGGTTACAAAGTTGTGAGAACTGTTTCATGGTTTTAATGAAAATGGGTAAAATCAGTTAAGTTTTTTAGAATATGGGTCAGTTTTTGTTCACATAGAAAACCAAATTTAGATTAGTTCAAGTTTGTTTCAAAGTTTGAAATTTTGAGCATAAGCTCATTACCAGCTAGTCTCAACCTATTTTGAGTTTTTATAACCTAATAAGCTCTTTTAGTGAGCTTATGAGTGGGCTGCAAATAGCCATTTTTGCCTTATAGCCAAAAAGGGCTTTTTGAGGATAGATTCTAGGATCCTTAAGTTCTTGTGCTTAATCTGTTTTTTGTTCTTGTTTTTATGGCTTAAATCAGTAGTGTTTCAGCTTATCTTTAAATGTTGTAAGTATGGCAGCTTATATTGTAGTCTAAGGTAGCTTATTTTGCTTTTAAAAAGTGCTAAAAATCTGTTTTGAAAAAGTTAAATCTGCTAGTTTAAGATTAGTACTGTCATCTTTAAGCTTAATTTCTGGCTTATTTAGAACTTTTCAAAAATAATTCTAAGTTTTAAAAGTATTTATTTTTAAGCCCTTAACAACTTTGCTTTTAAAAGTTTTTCCAAAAAAAAATGTTGGGAATTAGGGAGGTACAGGGGTGAGCAAGGCTCGAACCCGAGACCTCCCATATTCGACCAACATTTAACCCCCACCACTCAACCAACTGCGCTAGTGTTCCAATTCGTTATTACTCTCTTTTATTATTTATTTAACAGCTTTTTAGGCTAATAAGCCTATAAGCTGTTTTAGGCTTATTTCACAGCTTATTTGATAAGCTCTTTTGGGGCTTTTATTTTTCTTAGGACCAATACTTAATTTAGGACTTTTTGTAATTTTTAGGATTAAATTTGTTATTTTTAATCATTTATTTTCATTTAAAACTTAGAAAAATCATAAAAATACAAAAATGAAATTCCTTTTTTTACAAAATTTTCTTTTTATGTTTTCTAGGTTTACATATAAAAAATTTAGTTGTAGGGTTAATTTTTGACATAGTTTTTAGACGCGTTTTTAGGTTCCCGTTTAACCTTTTTAATTTCATAGATGCTTACGTTTTTAGTTTAGAATGCCTATTATTTGCTTTTTCCCGTAGTTTTAGAAATCAAATCCCAAATTTGTATTATTCAAGCACATTCCTAAACCGACTCTCGATTCTCAAATTCACGCCTCGTCGGGAAACGACCCGGGAAGGTTTTTTTAAGGTTTTTACTTTGGTTAAAAGTAAATAATCTTTTAAAAATCCTCTTGGAATATTTATCATTGATAACTTTGAGATTACCCTTATATATATTTATATTATATATTTATAGTATATTATATTTATATATTAAAGGTGTGGTTTCGAACGAATCAATTTTTGGCGCCGCTGCCGGGGAGGCTGTGAGACGATTATCGAATTGAAGTTTGTTGTGCCTTGAAGACCCTTCCTTGTGAAGTTATTTTCTTGTTATAAAAATATAAAAAATACAAAAATATTTTATTTTCTTGATTTTTGTGAATATATTATCAAATAATCATAAATACTTTTCCTAAAGTATTTGAAATACCAAACAAAAGATTAAAACTTGCCTTTGTGTCACTTGTGAAGTACGGCTCACCTTTAAGGGATTAACAAGCTTTAAGAGGGGTATAAGGAGGGTTGTTCCGAGGAACTACGACCCGAAAGGAGAAGGTTTTTAATAGCTTCGCGCTTTCCCGCTCCTCCGCTCCTTTGTGCGTTTTTCTTTTAGAGAGCTACCGTGAAGCAAGTTGATTATTGGTTTAAGTTATTCGGTCTCATTTTGTCCTTTAATAAAATATGTTGTTTAAAAAACTCGAAAAACCAAAAATAATCTCCTTTAACCTCTCTGCCATTTAATTCTTCTTCCTATCCCTCTATATTGTTTAATTCTTATGGCGTCACTCGATTATCGTTTGAATCCTATTTGCACGATTAAAGAGTGTTCGTCTTGTGGATCTTTGTATAATAAAGAATGTTGTTTTTCGAATATGAGTTCCGTTGGCAAATTTGTTCATGATTCTAATAAAGCTCCTGACTCACCACCACATCCCCACACGTTTTCGTCCAACCAACGTCATTGCTTTCTTTGTAAAGACGTGTTAGGAGATGGTGAATTTTGTCAACAATGTACTTGCATAAGGTGTGGAAGTGGTCTTAGGAAAGGACTTTGTTTGATTTGTGCTTCAAGATATGGAAATAATCCGAATCCGAATTCTTTAAATGATTCTCCAAATATTTCCAAAAATGTTTCACAAAGTCCTCCACTAATCGACCATCATTGTTGTTACGGGTGTGGTGATTCGTTAGATGGTATCTTTTGTCAACGATGTAATTGTGAGTCTTGTGGGAACGGTGCTCATTATGGTTATAATTGTCTACCGCAAGTTCCGATTATCTCTAATCCGGAACCATGCAACAATCAAACCGTTGATGAGCTCCCACAAACTTTGCCAAGTTTTGATCCAACATGCTATTCTGGAGATGGAAGTTCATTCACTTATGATTCCACTCCTAATTTTGTCGATGATTCTTATAACGTTTTCAACCCACCTTCACAACCACCGACGTATTCTTGTGAGTTTTGTAGAACGATGCTCATTATGGTTACGATTGTCCACCTCAAGTTCCGTTTATCTATAATCCGGAACCGTGTTACAATCAAGACTTTAATTTCCCATAAAATTTTCAAGGTTTTCAACAACAATATAGTTGTTGTACCCGTTGTGGGGGCCCGCATGAGACTTTTCAATGTCAACAAGTGATCTTCTACGAACCTTGTTGTGAAAATTGCGAAGGACCTCATGAGACTTTTCAATGTCAACCGATGAATTATTATGAACCCAATCTTTGTTATGAGTCTAATTATTCCAGTTTTGATCAATTTGAACCCCACATCACCTCGTCATTCATCAACCGATTCAAGAAAAAACTTGTGCTGAATTACTAGCAGAGGAAAGGGTGGCTAATATCGATCAATCACCTCTTCAAGAAATGAGTATCCAAGATATGGAGGATCTGAAGCAACATTATTTAGATGAAATGAAAAGTTTAATTAATGACTTATAAATTAAAGATTATCGTAATGAGAGAATAGATATTCAGTATAAAAGGGAATGTGAAATTAGGATTGATGAGCTTAAACAGAATTTCAATGGAATGAGTATTGAAATTAGGAAAAAGGAGAAAGAGCTTCTGCAACAAGAGCATGCAGCTTATGTTAGTACTCCGCAACGATTTAATTTTATTTACGATGATGACGATGACGAAGAAAGTTCTATTCCATTGAGTGACATTATTTATGAACTTCCTCCGTGTGTTGCAATCACACTCGTTTTATCAACCGAGGAGCGCGATAACTCTCTAAGTATGGGGGACGAGCATCTTGACACTATTCTGGCAACGGAATCGGACGAATTAATAAAGTCTAGTGTTGAGAACCTTGTCCCAATCCCAAGTGAGTCCGAGGACTTTTCCGATATCGAAAGTGAGTGTGATGTGCCCGATTGTGATGATTCTCAAACGAAAAAATTTTCAACGTTTTCCAATCCTCTCTTCGACGATTCTACCTCTAGTGATGACGAGTCAAGTCATGAGGAGGTTATTCACGAAATAAGTTTTAAAACTTATTCGAACCCTCTTTTTGATCTTGACGAGGAAATCATTTCTAGTGAGTTTAATCCGATTCATAATGGAGACCTGGATTCTACTTCGAAAAATGATCATTTTGATACCGAGTCTTATCTTCTTGAATCATTACTCAATCATGATACTTTGATGGCTTCCTCTCCCAATATTGATTCTCTCCTCGATGAGTTCGCCGGTGAACTCATAACAATTCCTCCAAGAATTGTTAGAGAGCACGAGGAGTATATTAGTATAATGGAGAGGTTGCTATACGATAATTCATCTCCCTGGCCACCGAAAGCTCACTACTAGAAAATAGGGCTAAAGCAACACTCGTAAAGTGTTGTATTAGGCCTAAAAAATGTTGCATAATGCCTAGTGCAACACTTTTTCAAGTGCTGCCTTAGGCTCCGTTGCCTTAGGTCTAAAGCAACACTTTTGCCATAATGTGCAACACTTTTGTCAAAGTGTTGCTCATGTTTACAAATGCAACACTTTTATATTGCAACACTTTTGATACTTATGGGCAACACTTCTTATTATACAACACCGACCGATGACAGCACTTTTACGCATCAAGTGCAACAATTTCCATCATCTAATATAACACTTGTATTTCATTTTAAGAATACTGGTGCAACACTTTTTCAACTAGAGGCAACACTTCATTTAGCTTTTTCGCACCGCATATTTGCCATAGAAAATTTAAAAGCTACAAATACAAGCATTTTTTAATTATATGTGGACACATAATTTGTTTCCATCATAGCAATGATATAATATCATTACTAATTTCATATTCCAATTACAAATTTGTCAAATGTAAAACTATCATAAAGTTTACAACTTAAACAAAAAAAATATGCCAACTAAACTAATAGATAGTACTAAGATCTTCTACATGTATTCTCAAAAGACTTCTATTTGATAGTTGCAAATCTTGATTTCCTCCACCTGTTATAATAAAGTAACCTGGCAAATATATAAAAGAATAAATTAGTTTTCTTTACATTATGTAACACAAGGTAAGCCAATCTATTAAGGAACCTATATCTTCTCTAAATTCATTGACTGTGAAACCTATTATATCAGATATATCAGTTGAGATAAAGCAATTTTTACAGCTATCTTTTAAGATTTTAGAGCTGCCAAATGCAGGGGATGATGCATTGAATACATGAGTCAATTCTTTTGCGTTACCGCACACCACTTATTCAAACAAAGTTGTAGTTTGCAAATCAAAGTCAGTTTGGTTGATAATGGAGGATCTGATTTTGACTTTAAGTTCAAGTCAGAAAAGAGCTCCTTTAATATCTATAATAGCATTCTGAATACCACAGGAAGTTCATTTGCCTGAAAAATCGTCTAAATTCTAGAGCTATAATCATAATGGTGATTTAAATGGTCTCTAGTTTTTAAGGTTGGCTATCTACATGCTCAAAACCGTCTAATCCTATAAAAAAGTAATGAACACGTAAAATACGCTGAGAATCTGAAATGAACGAAATTTTGTAACCATTTGATCAAGTAAAACAAAGCTTGAGTATAAACAACGTATTGGTTTTATGGAGTGAATTTACCGTTTAATCAAATAGCCCTACAGCTGGTATATCGCAAGATGATCTGCACGCTCTTTGCAAGTGCAAACAAACGCAACATTAAAGATTGTGGTTTTTCACTTTATTCTTTAAAGCTCATGTGTTTCAACTGTATTGATAAAAATTGAATGTGTAGGATTAAAATATATCAAGATGCAATAATAAGCTAAAAACTTGACAATTGTATGAGACCAAACAATCTTTAAATGGTACATACCCCAAGGTTTTTCTTATGCAGATAGCACATATATTGCCAACAATATAGCTAAGGCAGCAAAAAAGCCCAGGAGCATACTTAAGTCTCGAGTATCTGTAATACGAAGTTGAGCAAGTTGAAGCTATGTGAAGCAGAAAAAGACGATACCTAATTTGTACAGAATATGTTTATTAAGAATAACATATAAGCACATATAAGAAACTACGGTAAATACCAAGTATTGATCATATTGTTCCACAAAAAAATGATTTCCATGTACTTGTAATATCATTATATTTAAATTCTTTTATCTTTAATTCGTGTAATCTTTTTATACTAATGTTTACTAATGAACCTTATCCGCATCCAATTGACTAAAGTTTATATCTTATTGGTACCAGAAATAGCTGGAAAATGTGAGGATGCATCGGAGTATGGCGCGTGAGTGGAGGGTATAGTAATTCAACGGTCAGAAATATCTGGGATTTGTGTCTACTGTGGTAGCTATTCAAGGAAAATGTTGTTCCATAAAAAACAGAATTTCATTAGAAGCTACATCAAGTAAAAAACTATATTGACACAAGTCTTTAGCTCTTTATGTCCCTAAAGTTTTGACACAAGTCTCCATTATTCTAAAGTTTAAACCACATATTATGACGAAAGAGGTAATCTTTAATTTTTTATATAAAGATCCTAAATCAAAAATTTCGCAGCTAGAATATAAAAGACTAAATCAATGGACCCAGCCAACAAATTGAGACAGTAGACATAAGTCAACCAACACAACAAATATCTATGAATAGACACACAAATTGCAGCACACAACACAAAATACCAGCAAATCAAAACTCAGAGTAGACTAAACTAACCATATTGTAAGAGGTACTCATGTTTTAGAGCATGTTTTGTATGAAATTCGAATAAGAGGGACGTACCTTTAACAAAACATATGTGATAAATGATGTTAAAAACTCTCTAACAACTCTACGTGGTAACTTTTGTATAAGCTTCTCGACTGCATCTTCAACTAACTTGTCACGTTGGTCTTGCAATTATTTACGCATATCTTCTAGTTCAGCCTTATTTCCTTTATGTTCCTCTGCTATCCCAAGCTTCTTCCGTTCATGATCATCTTTAATATCTTCAAGTGGTAGTAACAAAATTAACTATGACTACTTGATCGATGGTCAGGGTATCTTCCTGGATGCCAAGATATCAGTGTTAAGAATTTATCAAGCCTCTCTGGACATGGATTGCAAGAATTCAAAAATGAGGTCGATTTTAAATTTAGAAAGGCAAGTAAGAAGTGAGTAAAATGATTATTCTCTAGCCTTGGGGATGTTTCGGATTGCTTATTAAAACAAGCAAATAAGCAATGTTATCCAATCAATCATAACTGCATCTTTTTGTTACAGATATGCAAATAAGCACTTAAATTACGATCAACCATTATTTGAACAGTTAGACTCCAATACCTTTAGATTTCTTGAAAATAATGGCAACACTTAACTTCAAAATGTTGCTTAATGTTTAATATTCTATAAAAAGCAACACATTTTAAAAGTGTTGCTTATAAAGTGTTGTATTAGCCTCATTTTGTTGTAGTGGCTTTTCAAGCTAATTCTAATACGATCATCGACTCTCTTCCCACATTTCCTATCCCCGTTGAGGATAGTGACTCTCTTAGGGAAGAGATCGATATATTTTCCGGTTTCGTGATCCTAATAAAACACGCTGACTCGTCCTCAACGACCCCCTCAAAATGTCTCAGTGTGGAAACCCTTGATGGCCTATATTGTCCGACAATGTTGCTTCTATTACAAAAGGAAATTGACGGAAGTTTTGGTCCTAGCAATTGTGTTATAAGAATGAAATTTTCCAAGACTTTCTAAAACACTTTCGATCATCCAATGACAAAGACTAATGTTGTTAATGCCCTCAAGAGCCATTCGTCTTCAATCAGGACCCCGGTGAAAATTCTTCACAAAGTCCTCCACATATTGACACCATTGTGGTTAAGGGTGTGTGTCGTTAACGGTCACTTTGTCAACGATTACTTGTGAGTCATGTGGGAACGGTCATATTATGGCATAATTGTTCGCCGAAAGTATCGACTAATCTTAAACCGGATCCATCCATTATCAAAACGTTATGAGATTCCCCACAAACTTGCCAAAGTTTTATCCGACACGCTATTCTGGAGATGGAAGTTCATTCACTAAGTTCACTCCTAATTTTTGTCCCGATGGATTCCTCCTAATGTTTTCAACCCACCTTCACAACCCCCGACGTATTCTTATGAGTTTTATGGGAATGATGCTCATTATGTTTACGATTGTCCACCTTAAGTTCCGTTTATCTATAGTCTGGAACCGTGTTACAATCAAGACTTTAAGTTCCTACAAACTTTCAATGTTTTCAACAACATATATATTGTTGTACCCGCAGTAGGGCCCCCGCATGAGACTTTCAAATGTCAATTCAACAAGTGATCATCTACGAACCTTGTTGCGAAAATTGCGGGGCCCTCTGAACTTTCCAATGTCAACCAATGAATGAAAATTATTTTTGCCAAATTTTTGCCATAATTCTAATTCTTTTGGTTTTGACCAATTTCAGCCCTCGCAATTTATCATTGATCGTATTAATTCAATGAATGATCACTAAAAGCTCAACAGTGATGAATGAATCTAGGAGTATGCTTCGCGAGACATTTTAAACTTGGTTACAACAACGGCAAGAACAAATAGTTAATCTTGATACTTATACTCCCGAGCCTTCGCAATGTCAGAAGATTCCCATTTGCTACGATGATGACGATGACGAGGAAAGTTCTATTCCCTTGAGAGATATTATTATTTCTGAACTTCCTCCGTGTATTGCAATCACACCCGTTTTATTAACCGAGGAGCCCGTTGACTCTCTTATAATGGAGGATAAGCATCTCGACACTATTCCGGCAACGGAATCGGACGAAGTAATAAAGTCTAGTGTTGAGGACCTTGTCCATACCCCAAGTGAGTCCGATGGTATATCCGAAAGTGAATGTGATTTGCCCGTTTGTGATGATTCTTCTCCGAAAAAGGATGAGGTGTTAGATGATATCATTTCAATTCCACCGGGAAATGGTAATGATCATTTTAATGCCGAATCTAGTCTAATTGAATCCGTGCTTAATCGTGATAACGTGATATCTTCTCCTAAGATTGATTTCCTTCTTCAAGGAGATTTGCCGGTGAAACAGCTCTCTTATCGCTCCAATTCCACTAGGAATTGTTGAAGCCGACTTTGATCCGAAGGGAGATATCCGTTTTATTGAAAAATTGATGTATGATAACTCTTTTCCTCGCCCTCCGAAAACTCTTAAAGATGATTCCAAAACTGTCATCGATTCACCCACTGATTATTTTCGATGATAACGATTCGCTTGTACAATGACGACATCGATTCATTAGAGGCATTACCTCCCGATTTTGAGCTCGTCAGCTTAGAGGTGCTGGAGATTTTTATCTCGGAAGTTGGAGGGATTGTTACTGATATTCTTCTAACAACAAAGACGATGTACTTCGTGAAAAATTGTTGAATTTCAATCTTCTTATTGCTAAGATCGAAGCATTAAATGATAATCCTACTCCATCTTCCGATTTTGTGACCAAGTCTTCCTCTACATCTCTTAACTTTTTCCTGCAGAGACTTAACACCTTTTATAATTCTTTTACACCCAATCTGACACTTTTTCTTAATCTGGAAGAGATTAAGTAGTGGCAAGCCCCACTTCTATTTGGATTTATCCTCTTCTAGATATGAAGCTTTCCATTTGTGATAGTGAGCCCGAGTCAGGAATTTCTCACTATGGATTGTGGTGAGGATATTTCCGATAATCGACTAGGAACTTTACGTTCATGTGCTTCATGATTTACCCACCCATCCCACCCTTCCATATCTGAATTCGGATTTCACTGTTTCTAGTGATCCTGGCTCCGACCTTATAGTTTCTTTTCCTTCGAACTAGAAACAAATTTTTGATCCGGGATATTACATCGAAAGGTCCAAACTTAAGAAATTTCTCTCACGGGAGAAATTTTGCTATCACTCATTCATCCGTGAATCGCTCTTTCTCCTAGTGATAGACACTTTGGCTTCTATTTTTATCCAAAAATGAGGACAAAGTTGTCAATTCTATATTCTTTTTTGCTGCGATGGCGGAGAAATCTCCCTCATCCTCATCATCATCGGCTTGAGAGCTTTAAATGAAAGCCCGATGATGATCTCTGGAGAGGACATTCCTATCTTGGATGTTTCATTTCTCCATTTCTATCCTCCTTGACCAGCTCAAGTATGGGGGGATCAACGTCAATCTAAGTACCTTAAACAAGCGCTATCGGCTAAACGCTTCGTGGGTGGCAACCCATGCTTATCCTAATATAATATTACTAGTAGTAATGAATAAGTTTGTTGTGAGGAGGCTCGCCTCTTCCTTTCTCGTGTTTTGTGTTTTATGTTATTGTCCAGGATTGCCCGGATTTTGAAGCCTCTCATGCTCGCGGTTTATGTCATTCGCTCACTCGAGCTTTAAATCCTCAGCTTCATTATGGGAATCCAATATCCAAATCTTATCGACTAACGTTTATCTTTAAGCATACTTAATAAACGGCTTTAGATTTACGTAGAGACCCTTCTTAAAACATTGAGGACAATGTTTAGTTCTAGTATGGGGGGATCTATCGATTTGATTATGCATGCAGTCGTTGTTTTCACGTAATCCCATTTTTACCACCAAAATACCAAAAAAATGAAAAAAATTAAAAAATTTCAAAAATAAAATAAGTGTTTTGTCACAATTTTAACTTTCCTGCTGGGTAGAATAAGAATAAATTTTGACTCGATCGAGCGTGTTGAGCTCTAGCTTGTTCCTTAACTTTTAGACTAAGCATTCGCGGATCTTTGCGAAGAACGAAAAATGATAGAGTTAAGTATGAGTTAGATGCTAAACAAGGATTATTTGGAAATCTTACAAGCTCATGTGTGTAATTTGTGGCCTTTTAAGCTCCTAACCGGACTAATAATACGTGCTCTCTTCGAAAATTAAACTTAAATCAACATTTTTTGAAGTATAGTCGATATCAATAATTTTAGTTCAAATTTATATTTTTGAGATGTAGTCGATAGCAATAATATTTTTGTCTTAGTTCAAATTTATACTTAAATTTTCCAAAAAGAAATTTTCTCTATATATCGTGGTATAAAGTTTAATGAAAAAAAAATGTTGAATAAGGTAATAATATAAACTGTGGGCTGATAAAAGTTTACTGCCTCTTGCCGGCTCACAACCGATATGGCAGTCTTCAAAAGAAAGCCCATAGTAAGAATAATAATCCGAGACTAATAAAAGTTTGCTGCATCTTGCTGGCTCACAACCGATGTTGCAGCCTTCAAAAAGGTCAAGGATTTCAATTGTATCATGGCAATGTTAATGGTTAAGTGTAATATATGTGATTTAATAAATATAGGAAAAATCTCTTTTTCTTAAATTTAAATATGCTTTCGAACTAAGACTTGTTCATTTTAAGTTGTGGTTTCTAAATAAGCTATGTATAGCTTTTGAAACCGAAGGTCCGTGAGTCTCGATACTAGTCTTTGTGGGGTGTCAAAATCTTGGTCACTTAGCTGTAAGGTTGGGATGTGCCAAGATGAAAGTCGCTACATGGGATGATCTCGCCATCAAACTCATTATTCTCGGGTGGAATGTGAAGCATAGAAATGTTGTAAAAAGTTGATCCATGGTTGAAATTCGAAATGGCACATTCACCTAATATATAATAATTGCCGGGAGTGAAAAGTTCACAAGTTATAAATATGAGTAATGTTAGCATCTTAACTTATATTTAATGGTGATTTCGTTTTAAGCTTGGTTTGGGACAAGTGAAAAGTCAGGGACGATGAATTTATCCTTTTTGGACATTTTCGGATTAAAGTGCGTCTTGTTCTATGACCCTAAAGTTATAAAAATAACGAAAGTCAAATATGTTAGTTAGTTGCTTAAAAAGAAAAGTACAAAAAAATGAGAAAAAGGAAAAATACAAAAATATGTGTAGGAATAAGTGTATATATTTAAGAATGGTAAAAACGGGGCTTTTCAAAGCTATTGATTCTTTAATTCCCCTTGATGAACACTTAGCTACTTTTCGAGGTAATTAGTCGAGGGGGATTGATATTCTTGGTTTTCTTAAGTGTTTACTTATGGCATTGCGTGAGGACACGACAATACTTTAGTATGGGGGATTTTGGTATGTGCTTAATTACACATACCATTTTTCATTAAAAACGGGATTAAACGACAAAAAACATACCAAAAATACATTTTATTTGTGTGTTTTCACTTATATTGTGCAGGAAACGGATATCCGACAAAAAGACAAAAGACACAACAAAACGGACAAAACCGAGCATGGAATTGGAAAGAGCGGAAAAAGTCAAAGTCAACAAAAGTCAAAGTCAACCAAAAAGTCAACCCCGACAAGGTCAAAGTCAAAGACGAAGCCGAACCCGAAGAAAAATTAATGGGCCAACCCGTACCCATCTAATGGGCCGGGTCAGCCCATTAATATATCTAGACTAATGGGCCAAAACTTAACCAATATCACCAAATGGCCCAATGCCATTTTATACACAAATTTGCCAAATACTAGAAGGCCCAAGAGCATTTTCAGCCCAATACCACAACTTAACAAGTCATGACTACTCTTAACTCAAAAAGGACCAACGATGTGAACACAAGGACGAACTTTGCAAGAGTAGAATACAAATTGAGGGACTAAATTTTCCAAACCCTCAAACCCCTACATCACAAAGACCTAATGTGCAATACTTCTATACAAGATCAGGGACCATTTTTGTCAAAACTTAATTTTCAACCCATATCAAAAATGGGCGCTAAAACCATACTGTTTATCTATCTCTTTCACCACGACCTTGCAACCCAAAAACGATCCC
>BQNB010099273.1:655-18742 GCA_026074375.1 Tanacetum coccineum
TGTATCCTTGCCAAGCTTATGATAGAATACTCGTCATGACCGGGCAATTGAGCGAATTAGTTACATGTTACCACATAGATTTTATAAACTTCTAAAGGCTATTTGAGTGTTTTCATCTTCCTATTTCGTGAGGTGTTTGGTTGTGTACTTTTAATGGATCAAATAAATGCTTTAACAGCAAATATCCTTGGGGATACATTTTTATAAACTTCTAAAGGCTACTTGAGGACAAGTAGGATTCAAGTGGAGGGATATTTGATGACATCAAATAACGTCTATTTTATAGTGTAACATCTGGGAATTTTTGAAATTTTAAATGACTATTTTACCCTTTGACTTTTTGGGTCTGACTTGACTTTTTGTCTTTTGACATTTTATTGTCTCATAAAAGCGATTACCGCGAAACTGGTAAAGATTTTCGGAACATGTTTTCATAATAAATTATATTTATTGTTACATCTCTCAGGTGCAAGTTATTTTTAACTTATTGGATTTGAAAACGAAAAAGATACACGTTATTTATAAGCTGACTGATCAAAAACGAACCACTAAATCACATTTTCACACCTCGGACTCTAAAGCAATTTGATGTAAAACGATATTTTGAACAACTTTTTAGTTTTACCCGAGACTTGAAAACAAGCAGAAAGGGGCTAAAACAGACTCGCAAAATTTTGAACAGCGCACACAACGCGTACCGACACAAAAATAATTAAATTTATTTTTGATTATCACTACTTATTTAATAAAAATATTAAATAAATTATTTAGCATTTTAATTAAAAGTGTTTGTTGAAAAACGCGAATATTCGGGTTAAAATTTATTTTTATTTTCCGGACAAAGTTTATCAGTAGTATAGAAAATAAATAATAAACGTTTTAAATAAATTTTATAAAACGTTTATGAAAATTAGTCGAGTGAATACTTATTTTTATCAGAAAAATGATTTGGAAAACAATGGTGCAAGTTTCGTGACTCGAATCATCCGTTAAGTCGCTCAAACGAGTCCCGAACTGCTATTTTACAAAATAATACTCAAAAGTTACGCTTTTGGTCCCTGTGGTAATATTTACGAAATTTACCCCAAACTTATCTATACTTGTCACATTTATTTATAAATTTTAATATATATATAAAATTTATATAATCTTTTATTTCATTTTCATTTTTTATACAAATAAAAACACACACACAAACCTCACTCTTTCTCTCTCAAATATTCCGGCGAGCTCCCGTCGCCGCTGCCGGATTCCGGCCACCACCACGCCGCCGCCGCCGAAAAAGTTTTCCAGCGGACTTTTCCAGCCGAATAAAAAAAATGATTCTCATCTTCCGATCTACCCGATCCACTATATCACGCGCCACCACCTCCATTCTTTCACAAAAGGGTGCGTGTGGTTTTAACACCACCACAACGGGTGCGGTTGGTTTCAAGAAAAAGAAAAGAAAAAGAAAAGAAAACATACGGGTGTCTATGCGGTTTTACACCACAGGGATGCGTCGGGTTCGGGTTAGCCCCAACAAGGGTGCGTTGGGATTTATGGCAGCAACTAGGCTGCGTTTGGTTTGTTATTTCACAAGAAAAGGGGGGGTGTTCGGGTGGGGATTTGCACCATTAAGGGTGCGTTGGGTTTGTGGTCTCAACCGACCAGGGTGCGATTGGTTGGATTGAGTTATGTGAACCCGAACAGTGTGCGTTCGGGTATGTTTAATAAGCAGAAATGGTGTGTTGGTTTGCTGCGAACCACCACAAGGGTGCAGTTTGGCAGAACAACTAGCCACCACAAGGGGTTTGTTTCGTTTGGACAGACACCACCCAATAGGGTGCGTTGGTATTGTCACAGCCACAAGGGTGGTTGTTTTTGGGATGGCACCGCAAAGGGGGGGCGTTTTGTTGGTAGTTCACAACAAAGGGGATTTTGGTTGGTTTAATCGCAATACGGGTGCGTTTGGGTTAACAGCGGAAAACGTTAAGGGTGCTTTTGGGTGAGGCAGAAATACCCGTAAGGGTGCTTGGGATAGCTATAAAATCACAAATAAATATTAATCGTAATATTTCAAAAGATATGAAAACCAACATTAAAATGGTGGCAAAATGGTTAAATAAATATAATACTTATTGTTTTGTTTTCCTATTATGCCTCGTTTACATATATACATAAAAAATTATATAAATTTATAAATATATCTATAGGAAGTCCTCAACCTTAGCAAACGGTTGTCGACCAGAAGAGCATCACCCTCCTCTCCACACCACCCTACAACACAGGCATAAATCCTATCTGAAAAGCACACGTAAACCAATACAACAAAGAGACACCCCACACAGACAACATCTACAGGAAGATAAAGTCCTATAGAAACTTGGAAGACCCAATTAGCAAATTTTAATGAAATACGAATTAGTACAAATTATATGTTGGTAAGAGTATTAAAAAAATTATTTTTATTATTATTTCTTATTTTATTCCTAAGATATAAAATCAAATTTTATGTAAGCTAAAATTATGTTAAATTCATTAAGATATTCTTTGAGTAAAAGTAAAATATAAAAGGTTACTCATTATAAGTTTAAAACTTCACAATTTTGTTGAATTATTATTATTAATCAATTTAATAATTATTATTAATCTTGTTTATAAAAGATATATATTTTTTATTTTATTGAGTTGGTATAATAATAATTGTTTCATAAAATTTACGCTTATTATATCGAAAGATTTGACATTATATATTATTATTCGATTTCATGACTTTAGTTGATAGTTCAATCTTTGAACAATTTTCTAAATTAATAGTTTATTATATGTAAAAATAAGTATCTTTTAAATCTCATAATATTACTGTGAAAAATTAATTAATATTGAACTATTTTTTAGTTAAAAATAAATTGTTATCTTCTAGGTATATAGATTTATGTGAACAATATTAGAACATTATTTTATTACTCATGAAGTCTTTTATTTAAAAATGATTATATCTAATTTAACTCATTGGATAATTTATTGTTATTTTACAATGGATATGTGGGTGGGTTTTTGGAGAATTTGTGCATTAATAAATAAGAAGTAAGTTTATAGAATTATATAATATATTATTATATTATATAATAAAGAAGAATGCATAATATTTAATTAAAAGTGTATATTTTAATTAAATGAAATATAAAATATTGTTTGAAATATTGGGAATTATTACTCTTCTGTTTATTTATATTATGTTTTATCCGAATTGTTTTAAGATGATTTTAAATTTCATTTTTGTCTTTTAAATTAATGAATGTTTCTATAGCTAGCAAAGTGACCAGTGTTGTGACAATTGAAACACTCAAGCTTCTTTTTGTCAAAACCAACAGGGGTTTTTCCATCCACACGAACTCTCCTTCCTGTTTTCTTATAGAACTTCTTCATTCGAATAGCAATCATTGCTATTTGCCAATTGATGTCCATTTCTTCAATATCTACATCATCAATCTGTTCCAAATCTTCATGAAGTAAGTCCAAATCCTCTGTTTGTTTGGCAAAGAGGGAATAGATTACTTCATCAGCAAAACCAGCAAGAACTTCTTTTTCAGGAACATTGGTTGAAGAAGTAGAAGGAGTGCAAGAACTGTATGCACCAGAAAAACCAGACTTAACCTTATTATTGCTACTTTTGCTTTGTGAAACAAAAGCAACATTTTGAGCACTTGAAGATGGTTTTGGAGCACCTTGAATTTCTTGCTCAAACACTCTAAGGTTATTGTACAAATCATCAATAGATAAATTGTCAATCTCTGGATTAGTTCTCATTGTCATTGCCAGATTGGACCATGCTGAAGGCAAAGATCTAAGAAACTTATGATTTGCATCTTCTGTTGATACTTCAGCACCATGAGCTTCCAATTGAGAAAGTAACTGTTGAAACCTGTCATACCCCTTTTCTAGTCCTTCAGAATTGGATATTTTAAATGCTTCAAACTGTTGTTTGAAAACAGCCTTCTGCATTTTCTTTGAATTAGCATTGCCACCAAACCTAGTTCTGATAGCTTCCCAGATCTCTTTTGCATCATCCATTCCATGAAATCTTCTCATATGTTCTTTAGGAATGGCCATCAGCAAAATATTCTTAGCCTTCCTTTCCTTTTCAACAGCTTGAATCTCTGCAGCAGTAACTGGTGAAAGTACTCGAATAACACCATCCTTTCCAGTTGAAATTCTCTTCTTGGAGTTACCATTCTGAATTACCTTCCATACTTCATTGTCAATGTCGTAATCAGGTAATGCTCCATCTCCATTGCCCATATATCATACTCCTCCTTCTTCAGAATTGGGAGTTTGATATTTGAGATAGCAGTAGTTTGGGGAATCATTGGTTGTGGTTGTTTAGGTGCAGCACCAGTGTCTGATGCATCTTCATGGTTTGATTCTTCACCATCACTGAGATGTTGTGAGAAATCATCATTTGCAGGGTTAGACATTTTGTAAAGGATTGTAGGAGAGTGTTTGTTTGTGATCTAGTGATTCTTCTTTCTCAGAGTCCCTCTAAAGGCTCTGATACCACTTGTAGGTCCTTGGTTTAGGATCTGACTAGCCTTTGTGAGACTATAGATAACTCGGATAAATCCAAATTAACTATATGAGAGACACTGACTTTGAATTATCAAGTGTTAATGCGGAATCTTAACACAAGAGTAAAGAAGAAACGATAATACTAAAATACTATTAAGCTCTATGCTTCTATTGATATTTCTAATCAAAACGTACATATCATTGTGCCTTAGGGTTCCTCTTATACACCAAGGAAAACCCTAATTGGCTTTACAAACGTGTAAAAGGATAATACTCATCCTTTCCTAAGATATCTCCTAAGATATCTCTAAGATAACTATTACTATTCTGTTTGATAAACAGACTTAACTATAAACAGAACTAACTATGACCAGTACTAACTTTAGTACTGTTATACTCTACCAGTACTAACTTAGTACTGCCAGACTTAACTTAGTACTGCCAGTATTAACTCAATACTAACAGAACTAACTATAACTACCAGACTTAACTGTTATACTACCAGTATTAAGTCTGTTACAATCTATTTTCCCAACACCAAACAATGTGCCTTTGGGATGAGAGAAGGCACCTTCCTGGGGTACAAAGTGAATGCTGACGGATTAAGAGTATGTCCAGAGAAGGTGGAAGCAGTCCTCAATTTACCATCTCCAAAATGTTTGAAGGACGTGCAAAAACTAAATGGGAAGCTGACAAGCTTAAACAGATTGATGTCTAAATCAGCAAAAAAATCATTGCCATTCTTTAAAACCCAAAAGAAGTGCACAAAGAAGAGCGACTTCTAATGGACCGTGGAGGCGGAAATGGCGTTCAAGCAAATGAAAAAATCGATAGCAGGATTACCCATGTTAACCGCACCAAAAGAAAAAGAGGAACTGATCATGTATCTGGCGGCTGCAAAGGAAGCCATTAGTGCGATCCTAATGACGGAAAGGGACGGGAAACAAGTGCCTATCTACTTCGTTAGTCGTGCGTTACATTGTCTGGAAATCAACTACACTCCAATGGAAAAGCTGATACTTTCTCTGGTAAGTGCTAGCAAGCGACTAAAAAGATATTTCCAGGCACATACGATCATTGTAATTACAGACCAACCAATAAAGCAGATACTGTCAAACCTGAAGGTTACAGGAAGGCTGCTCAAATGGAGCTTTGAGCTATAAGAACATGACATTCATTATAGACCGAGAACGTCAGTCAAGGGACAAATTCTAGTGGACTTCATTGTGGAGCATCCGGAAGATGACTCCACGGATGCACCCATGGGGGACAAAGAAGAACTTTCGGATCCTTGGATATTATTCACAGACGGCTCATCATGCGTAGACGGTTCTGGAGCCGGCCTGATACTTACGAGTCCGAAAGGAACATAATTCACATATGCTCTAAGATTCAGATTCGACGCTACCAATAACGAAGCTGAATATGAAGCTTTGATAGCCGGCCTCCGGATAGCGAAACAAATGGGAGTAAATTTTTTTCAAGCAAACGTAGATTCAAGGCTTGTAGCTAATCAAGTAAATAGGACTTGCATAGCAAAGGAGCCAGGCATGATCAAATACTTGGAGAAAGTCAAAAACCTTACCAACACTTTCAAGGAATTCTGCATCAAAAAAGTGCCTAGAGGAGAGAATAAAAAATCATATGCGCTAAGCAAGATGGCACCTACTAGCTTCGCCCACATAAGCAAGCAAGTACTTGTAGAGGAACTCAAGGAAAAATCAATAGATGAGAGGGAAGTGCTAGCGGTAGTAGAAGAAGAAGGACGCACATGGATGATTCCAATCTATGAGTACCTCACGGAGGAAATTCTTCCATAAGAAAAGAGGAAGGCAAGAGCCATACGCCGCAAGGCAGGTCGATATGTCGTGACAAACAGAATACTGTACAAAAGATCCTTCCTTGGGCCATGGTTGCGATATGTCTGACCGCTACAGGCAAACTACGTCCTGAGAGAAATCCATGAAGGATCATGCAGTATGCATGCCGGTCCTAGGTCCGTGGTGGCAAAAGCTATAAGATCAGGGTACTACTGGCCAACTATGCACGCGGACGCCAGAAAACTGATAAGGGAATGCAATGACTGTCAGGTTTGTAACAATCCACATTTTCAAGTCATTTTACGTCAATAAATATCCAATTATTTATTTTAAACTTTTGCGCGTTCACTTTTAATTTTTAACTGTTTAGTTAAATCGCGTAAACTAAAAATCAACATTCAACGTAAACGGACATCAAACAAGTAAAAGTTTACGTCAATCAAGTGTTATATAGTTATTACAAGGATAATTTATAACTTTTCATAATTTATTTTTATTGGTTACGTAAAACGTCTACGTTTTACAATAAAATACATTTAGGCATACCCGGAAGCACCAATACCTATCTATACTCAAACAAATACCCACTTTTATACCTAATACCCTAAAACTAAAGCATTTCTCTACTTATTAACCCACATGGCCGGATCTACATGAAATATACACAAAACCAATTTAAATTTTTACTTCTAGAAATAATGCATGTGCTAAAAGTACCATGTCTTACACAAGAGTACCCTAATCCCATTTCTCTAGTAATTGGCACATCATCTTATCCTCCTTGTACCCTAACCCATTTCTTAACTCATGGTATTGTTAATGGTTTCCCATAATACTTTTCTATAAATAGCAAGTCCTAAGATTCATTTAACACACACAACATTCACTAGCAACTTAACAAAGCTAAAACTCTCTCTTTTCCACTCTCTCAAACTCATGGCTGATCTAGGGTATTTAGGGTGTTCATAGTGTTGAATTTTCAAGTATTCAAGGCTCATTAGTTATCATATATTAGATGTTGCAAAGTGGTTTGGAAGATTGAGTATTATATACAAGGGTTTGTAATCAAGAAGTAAACTAGGGTTCTTGATTAGGGTTTCTATTTTAGGTTTGATTTCTAGGGTTGATCTTGTATCTTTCATCTTCATACATCTTCTTCTCTAAGGTTTATTTAAACCTTAATCATTTCCATTATTCATTTACATGTTTCTACATACTTGTTATTTATGTTAATCGCCACCTAGGTTTATTTTTATGATTTATGAAATATTACAAGATCATACGAGGTTCGAATTTATATATATGTATAGTGAAATAATGTTTAAAATGAAAGAACACGCTTTATATAAGTGTTAATTAATTTATATGTTTAATTTATAAAATAAATTGTTGAAAGTTTATTTATAAGAGTTTATAAATAAAAGATCATGAGGACGTCAATTGGACAATCACCATGGACAATTTAGAGGACCCAAAATATGTATGACATATGGTATAAAACATGGTAAAGGACTTGTACAAAATTTCTAAAGAGATGGATTTATAAAAACTAAATTGTAAATCATATAAAAATCCACTGTTTTTATACCTTTTGTTAGAATTTGATCTTATAAAATAATAGAATCATTTTTATAAAATAGTAAATATTATAAGGATCGTAAGCATATAAAGAACTCGAAAAACCGAGCTATAACGAAGAAGTTATGACATTTACAAGATTACGATAATTAAATACGTAAAAGTGTTTTTATAAAACTTATTTTATAAAATCAACTACTGTTCATAACAGTAAGTTTTTGGGAAATATTTTACTTGGATAGAAATTTTAATTACGATTCCATACAAATAAAGAACACGCGAAACGGATCTATAACGAATGAGTTATGACATTTACGAATTTACGATAATTAAATATATAAAAGTAATTTTTTTTATATTTTATAAAAACAGTAAAAGTTACTGTTAATTAGTAGCTAAAATATTATAAATATAATACTCCCTCCGTCCCATATTAAATGTCCACTTTGACTTTTTAAAGTATTTCTTTTCTAACTTTGATCTTAAATATTTTTGTTTGTGTCATGAAATACTTGATCCAAAATTTATATGTAGATTGGGTTTTAAATGTAAAACAATTAAACTAATTATATAATATCATTATATAATCAATAAAAATATTAAATCTTGTATTATTAACAAATAATACATTGTTGGACAAAGATAACATTTTATTTTACGGATACAAATGCGTAGTCATTTATTTAACAATTACGATTTAAATATTGTTTCGACTTTTTAAATAAAACAAAAGCTATTAGGTGGTGGTGTAACTATATAACTTGTGATGTCATATTTATATTAAATACATTATACTTATACGACCTATAATTAATTAGGTTGCATTCCGGATCGTTTGTGACGATTACTCTGTCGATTTCGCGTTAATCACTACTTTTACTAGAGGTGAGTTTATAGCCCTCTTTCACTTGTTTTACTGTTACTTTACAAATCTCGAGGGAGAATACATGCTCGTTACAACTTGTTTATATATTCATTTAAAATCTCTTTTGCACCACTTGTTCGCATACTTGAATTTCGTACTTGATTATATAACTCTATTACAAAATTGGTTTACATACTCAATAAAACATACACATTTACAAACTATAACATGATTGATTACAAACTCGGTTACATGAACGTTTACAAACTCATTTACAATGGTTGGTTACAAACTCGTTGACATACTCACTTTACACACTATGGACGCACAGTTTACCTTTCATTCAAATGATTACGGATTAGCTTAGGTTGCATGAACTGTTAATTACTTGGAGGGTAAGCGCGAGTGTTATAAAATAGATCTATTGGGGATTAACAACCCTCGTTCGGGTGATTAGCTCTCACTAGTTCGAGATCGAACTAATGAACGTTATACCATGTCGGATCACGACTGGCTTGGAGCCTCAGGGTCAGCATGACATACACATGAACTTTTACCGTGCCTTGAATAAAGTGGCATACTGATACGTGTACGTCGCAGTTTCATGAACTTAGGGGAATAATCGTAATCACACTTTATGTTGCATCTAGGCAATACACACTTGAAACATTATGGGACATTATGCTCATTACAATTATCATTCTCTTTGAAAACATTGCGGTCCAACATTATACTTACAATTTTGGTGGCTATTATAAAGATTGAAATGGCTCATCGCCACACTTACACTCGCGAATTTCAACATTTTAAAAAACTATTTTGTTATGGTTTGTGTCAATACATTTTCTAAGAAAAACTAAATATGTAAGAGAATTGAATGCTAAGGCAAGTCTTATAAGGTATCGGTGACTTCTGTAACACAGTTACACCTATATATTATATAAAGATTCTTTGTGGTTTACATTTACATCTATTATAACCTGCATGAAACTCACTCAACTTTATGTTGACACTTTTAAAGTCAAGTTTTTACTTCTGTATGAGTGATTATTAGATGTTTTGGCTAACTTTGATGTGTTCTCTTGGATAGTCTAGAACAACAAATACAAACCTTACTTTCTACATGACACTTTAACAAGGATCGTTTCTCCGAGTCAAAGTCTATGTACAATGTGTATTATGAACGTAACAGCCCAATGCATTATTCCGCTGCGATCCATTTTGGGTGTATACTAATGAGGTATAGAGCCAAGGTATAGAGAATAGGTTGCATACTTTACATAACTATAACCGTTTTTCAACACATTGCACACATCAAACTTTTCACATGCGATCATTTCTCATCACTACTTGAGTCTACTTGCCTACATTACGTATTCTTACGTGACTTATATTATATCAGATAATATATATATATATATATATTATAGCGATATCTAAATAGTACAATAATATATATATTTATATATATATATATGTATACTATAATTGAATATGTATATGTATAATTTATATTATTGTATATTTTTATATATTAATATGATATATATGTATATATATACATCTACATATATTTATTAAACATATGTAATATACATTATATACTATATTATTATAATATTAATGTATATACATATATATGTAGGGGGGGGGGAGGGGGGTAGGGCAGGTGTGTTATTATACTTATATATTCTTCTATTATATGAATATACATATATATATATGTATGATATACATATAAAATAATATATCTACATATATATATGTATATAGTATATATCTAAATATATATATGTATTAGTATCAATAATATAAATTTCATATGTAATATTATCATATTATATTAGTCATATGTATATACATATATTATATAATATATATAATAACCTTCTTCTTGCGAAATATTTTAACACTTGTTTTATATAAAAGTTAATTATATAAATACCTCGCAGCATTTCATCTTTGGAGCACGACTCTTAGAGCAAGAACTAACATTATTTTATTACTCCTCTGATTTTGAAGATAATGAAATCATTTTTATAGAATAGTACATATTATAAGGATCGTAAGCATATAAAGAACTCGAAAAACCGAGCTATAACGAAGAAGTTATGACATTTACAAGATTACGATAATTAAATACGTAAAAGTGTTTTTATAAAACTTATTTTTTAAAATAAACTACTGTTCATAAATATATTTAGTTATAGGAAATATTTTACTAGGATAGCACTATAATTTACGATTCCATAGAACATAAAAACTCACGCGAAACGAATCTATAACGAATGAGTTATGACATTTACGAGTTTACGATAATTAAATATATAAAAGTAGTTTTATATATTTTATAAAAACAGTAAAAGTGATTGTTCATCAGTAGCTAAAATATTATAAATATAATATTTTGATAGATTTTCTTAATACGAAGCTACGAGTATAAATAACATGTAAAACGAAGTTAAAACGATAAAGATATAAGGTTTATAAAACCTTATGCACTATTTTTACTTTTGTACAATATTTTTATAAAACAATTAAACTAATTATATAATATCATTATATAATCAATAAAAATATTAAATCTTGTATTATTAACAAATAATACATTGTTGGACAAAGATAACATTTTATTTTACGGATACAAATGCATAGTCATTTATTTAACAATTACGATTTAAATATTGTTTCGACTTTTTAAATGAAACAAAAGCTATTAGGTGGTGGTGTAACTATATAACTTGTGATGTCATATTTATATTAAATACATTATACTTATACGACCTATAATTAATTAGGTTGCATTCCGGATCGTTTGTGACGATTACTCTGTCGATTTCGCGATAATCACTACTTTCACTAGAGGTGAGTTTATAGCCCCTCTTTCACTTGTTTTACTGTTACTTTACAAATCTCGGGGGAGAATACATGCTCGTTACAACTTGTTTACATATTCATTTAAAATCTCTTTTGCACACTTGTTTGCATACTTGATTTCGTAACTTGGTTACATACACGTTTACAAAATTGGTTACATACTCATTTACATACTCAATTACATACTCATTACAAACTCATTACATGATTGATTACAAACTCGGTTACATGAACGTTTACAAACTCATTTACAATGGTTGGTTACAAACTCGTTGACATACTCACTTTACTTATGGACGCAACAAGTTTACTTTCATTCAAATGATTACGGATTAGCTTAGGTTGCATGAACTGTTAATTACTTGGAGGGTAAGCGCGAGTGTTATAAAATAGATCTATTGGGGATTGACAACCCCCGTTCGGGTGATTAGCTCTCACTAGTTCGAGATCGAACTAACGAACGTTATACCATGTCGGATCACGACTGGCTTGGAGCCTCAGGGCCAGCATGACATACACATGAACTTTTACCGTGCCTTGAATAAAGTGGCATACTGATACGTCTACGTCGCAGTTTCATGAACTTAGGGGAATAATCGTAATCACACTTTATGTTGCATCTAGGCAATACACACTTGAAACATTATGGGACATTATGCTCATTACAATTATCATACTCTTTGAAAACATTGCGGTCCAACATTATACTTACAATTTTGGTGGCTATTATAAGGATTGAAATGGTCACGCACACTTTACAAATCTCGGATTTCAACATTTTAATAAACGCATTTTGTATGGTTTGTGTCTATACATTTTAAGAAAACCTATATATGTAAGTTTATGCGTTGCAAGTCTTGTATGGGCGGGACTTGTAACACAGTAAACCTATATATATAGTTTTGGGTTTTACATTTACATCTACTTAAACCTATGAACTCACCAACTTTATGTTGACACTTTTAAGCATGTTTTTCTCAGGTGAATTAGATGCTTGGCTTACTTGATGTGCATTGGAGTCTAAATAATACAAGATTACTTTTCAAACGACACATTTAGAGGTCGTTCTCTCAAGTCTTGTGCAATGGTATTATGAAGTAACGCTCCCAGACATTATTCCGTTGCGACCCATTTTGGGGGTGTTACAGATTGGTATGTCTAAGGCTCAAAGTAAGATGGCAAGAATGTATGCCTTTAGATTGATAATTTGAAGACAGAGTTTGTCATGAGAAACAGTCAGTTCATTATTGTCGACTACTGCCAATGTTCTTTCAGTACACAATCAAGTAACACACACATACACATAATTGAGTTTTTCAGAATACGCTCAAAACAGTGGTTAACTCATTTCACGATCATCGAGAATTCCAGGATTGTCCATTTCGGACCATCATCCTCGGGAAATTACACGTTTGAGTGTTTAGGATAATGATGACAATATACCCGATGGTGTCAGTGTGAAAAGAATGGGAGAAACAGAGTATAAGTTATGTACGCGGACTACATTGCTATAAACGAACCACATTGCATTTCGCTTATACAACTGAATACCTATTTTTCGACTCTTTACACACCGACGTTGCTGAGTACAAAGGTTCATAATCAAATAACGTAAACGTAAAAGAACGTAAAACTCCGTGCACAGATGGGCTTAAAAATCAAATACTTTGTAGATGCCCAAACCAAAAAATGGTGGCCTAAATGATTCATCCTAGTCCGAAGGAATTACGTACGTACTAAGTATATAACAACTTTAGTAACTTACCCGAATGAAATATCGTATTGCAGTTCATGAAACTGGTATAGAACTACAACCTGCACATGGGGAATTTACAAAAATGGGTATCGAAAAGAAGAAAATACAACTATGTAGATGATCAGATGAGTGAAGTTTAAAGACTGTGACATCACATGGACAAATAATCGAAGCAATAGAAGAAAACTGAAAAGGCTCAGGTCTGCAAACTTGAAAGCAGTGCGAAATGAAGATTGTGGTTGCAACCATAAAAATTATCCGGTTGTTGTGCCTGTGGAAAACTAGAAGGGAGGGTTGAACAGTTTTACCATTTAAAATTAGCTTTTTAAAAATTATTTTTCATATTATGTGAAGTCTGACGACATTGATGTTTGTATGATTTATAAAGTAAGTAAAGAATGCAAGAATAGTAAGTAGAGAGTAAGAAAGATAAAACCGAGACACAAGCGTATATAATGGTCCAGCTACAAGGATACCTTCCTTGCCTTACTCCACTCCACGAGTCACCTACTCGAGAGTTTGTAAACACTAGTTACCAATCTCCTTTAATCGGCGGAGAAGCCTCACAACGTCGCTTACACCCTTTAAATGGTATAAATTCTAAAATATCCGGATTCTAACAAAGGTAGAATCAACCCAATGCAATCACACTTCTTTTACAAGGATGATGAATGATACTACAACTACTAAATGATGTACAAGATACAGAAAAATGATATTGATAATGTGATGGAGATGCGAAACAAGGTTGCTTGAACTTTGATCGTCTCGTATGCTATTTCGGAAATTTCTTCTACAAAGTGAATCACCTACCAATGATATATGAGCTATCTAGAACTGAAAATGAGATAATGATTAGATTATAAGAAAGATAAGAATGAGAATGGGTAAGTTATAAATCATAGAAATAGCTTGGTATTTATAGCATTAATATGGTACTGTAGCACGGTTCCGTTCGATCCTTACTGCTGAGGGGAACCCCGACCAGGATAAGCAATGGAAACCCCCCCCCCCCACCCCAGGGGCTTGCCTTGTAGCCCAGTTCTAGGCAGTTCCTTTTACCAAATGGAATCAGCTAGTGTAAAATGATGGAACCGGCAACCTGACACACAATTCGAATTTTAGATTGTCAAATCTTGAAATATCATGTGTAATCTTGGTATATTTTCCTAAGATATGGTAAGATGATTATGTCATCAATGATGTAAAGAATTACAAATATTAAAAAGTCTAAGATATGAAATATATATGTGTTCTAGATTTTTACTTGTAACGATTTTATGAATTGTTATCGACAAACCACGAGAAGATCGTAAGATAGAAATAAACGTTTTTACCAGTTTATTTGTATTAACAATCTCTCCCTTTTTGTTGATGACAAAACATAAAATTGTTGAAAGTAAAAAAATAGAGCGAGAAGTTAAATTGAAGTCTTTTTACTTCCTTTCTCCCTATTTTTATCGAAACAAAAAGTTCTAGATATGAGATGCAATGATATAAGTATGAGTTGATCCGAAGTAAATCGAATGCAATAATGAGAGTTGATTCGGAGAGAATCAAGATGCAATGCTCCCTCTTGACGGGGGCATCCTCTTAAGAGAGGGAATCATCCAAAGAAATGTAAGCGAATTTGGTGCAAGCTCCCCTTGCTTTGAGAGTACCTACAAGACAGAAAGTTAGAAGCAAGAACTAAAAGTTACTACTGTAGAACCGGATGGGACGGGTTCTATTAAGTATAGAAACCGTCACTAGTTGAGGGAACTAGCTCCATACACAATAGTCAGAATTTTGACTTTTGAATAAATTGTTAGTATAAAACTTAATCACGTACTTTGCGGACCTATTAAAAAGCACAATACAATCATTTTATAGAACATATATTCCTTGTGATAAAATTATCAACCATTCTTGAGACATTTGGTCTAATACAAAAATGGGAAAACTAAGGATAATGACTAGTTCTTAGATAGACTAAAGAAAATATAAAGATATTTTTATTTATTTCCTACTCTAAACCAATCTAAGGGTGGTTTTTGTAAGCGAGAACATCGAGGCGCTCAAGAATGTGGTTGAGGATAAACCTCATTTCCTCACGGAGGTCGTTGACAATCACTTGAGTGCGTTGACAATGATCGCAAAACATTTCGCGAGTAAGAACGAGAAAGGGATTGTTGGGTCTTAATGGCAGAAGATGTGGTGGCATTGGTGGAAGAGGTGGTTTCATGGCTAGAAGAGGTGGTGGTTGGTTAGCTAGGCACTTGATAGTTTCAAAAGAGGGTTGCAGTGATGGCAGATTAGTGGTCCGGGGAGGTAAATCCTCGAGGAATCGAAGAATGGGTGAGGTGATGTGGGAGGAGTAGAAAGGATTAGCTCAACGGGCTCTAAGTTTACTGCTACGGGAGAGTTTTGTTTGGTAGGTTGCGATGGTGCCGACGGAGGAGAAGTTAATGGTGGAGGAGTTTTTTTAGGAGTACTTAAGAGATGACTTGGTGAGATTCCTGGTGAGGTAATTGGGGAAAGGGGTGGAGACATTAGGATTTATGGTGGAGTTGTTTGGTTGTCAGGTGGGAGGTATACAGTTTGATAAGGTGGTGAAGTGGGTCGAGCGTTGACTAGGCAACAAGCTCGGACACTTATTCGGACTGTTCTCTTGAACGCGTTGACATTCTTTCTGTCATTGTTTGACTTTGGTATGATTAAGGTTAGTAAGGTTCTTTGAAAAAGATGGACGAAAGGGTGTTTGGAATAAGAGAGCTATTTATAGAATAAATTTTATAGTATTAAATGCTTTATCTTCCAAATTAGGTAAAATCCTAATGATTAGAATTGCTTAAAGGTCAACTTCTAAGGCCTATTAGCTGAGAATAGGTTAAAAGTGGAGGGAAAAGAGGTTTTTAAAGTTTAAAAATCGCTATGCACAGTCCACTGACCAGCCGGTTCCATGTGCAGAATGGAACCGGCCTTCGATATTGAAGGGAACCGGCGATCTGCAGAATGCAGAGAGCATTAACATTTTAAATAACATGATAGAAAAGTAAAGAGTTCTAGTGTGTGCCTATATGAAACAATGTGGAGGTGCGGTTATCTCGACTCAAAAGAAAATATAACTATGAGATAACCTAAAGTCTCCTTAATTTGATGTTGCTACGATTGAATGTACCTGGAAATACATATTAGTTATGCATTCCTTTACAATTCAAGAGGCATATGAGATGTATGAAAGAAAACGTTTTTATTTTGTATTAACCAATGTAAAAATCATTTTGAGTGTGTCATAGTCGTGAGAAAGTTTTTTTTTGAGAATATTGGTCACATTCGGGTTTAAATGATAGGAAACAAGATTTTAACAATGCATATGCATACATAGTAGTATATAGTAATGATACATATAGTAAAGTGATGAAAAATCCCGAATGCTTTGTATTTGTGTGGAAATAGAATCCTAGACTCAGGGAGAGAAGAAAAAGGTCTGTACCTTGGTGGTTTATTAGGTGTTTGGCTCCATGAGACCGAGACCTAGTCTAAGAAGGTTGAAAGGTTTCTCGTTGAGGGTTTTAGTTAGAATATCGGTAATGTTGTCTTCGGAGGATACCTTCTCAATTGAGATGTTTTAAAAGGACTAGATAAATCTTATGATAAGTTTTGGAAAATAAAGAGACCCAAAAATATGAATCATTAATCTTGAAATAAGCTGTTATAAGGCAGAATCACGCAACAACACCAAAAAAACTAATCTGTGGCTTTTTCCCAGAATAAGCCTACGAAAATAAGCTATCAATAAGCTGTAATAAGCTGAAAAAATCGAACAACAAACATGGATACAAAACACCCCCGATTAGCTCTTGATACCACTTGTAAAATTAATGAACACCTTTTCGAGGGGACGAGATTAATTAAAATAACAAAGAAGAAACATGATGTTTTCTAGTGAGATAAAGTAGAGAGATGGTGGAGAAAATACTATGTGTTTATTGGCTTGAGAATGCGAATGATACACAAATGATTTCACCAACACCACTCATGGAGAGCCATGGGGGTATTTATACTAGAAAAAAAAAGCAAACTATTCCTAGTTTACATAAATAACCTCTGCGTGATACGCAGTGTCCAAGTCTAGTCCAATTCACGTGTAAGACGCCAGCTTTACAAAATAGTAAGGCTAACTCCTTCAACTTGCGCGCGGAGTAGTAGATATTATTTTGATCATAACTCCTTCATACGAACTCGGATTTCGACGATTCAACTGCCCACGCGACCGCGACAAGAATATCTACAAATTGGTGGCTAGAGCGTGGCGACATCATTGCTAGAAAATCTTGACTCCTTCAAGATGAACCGACCTAGTTTTTCCTACTTCATAACTTCGTTTTTATCAAGCCCTAAACCCTAAGTCTGATTCTAGGGTATGGGTAGGTGTTTTTCTAGCAACTTAAAGGATCTTATTCCATCCATAAACATCTTGTAATGGTTTGGATTCTTGATTATTGTAATACTTCGTAAATTTCAGGTCATTATTTTAATCCATACCTTATTATCTATTTTACTTTTGAGTAAATTTTTACTTTTACGGTTTTACCGAATAAGTTACCTCGCGTTGTAGTATATTTTTTATTTAGCATGAGCTGTCCTTAGGTTTATTA
>BQNB010099274.1:4126-24960 GCA_026074375.1 Tanacetum coccineum
ACAAAAATCAAATCAAGTAGAGACATATATTATCGAACCAAATCTTTTTCAGAATTAGGGTTTGCTGGAAAACCCTAATGCCAACACATCAGATCTTGTGGCCTTCAAAACCTTGAGATCCTAGATATCACGAGCCACCAGGCTCTGATACCACTTGTGAGTCCCTAACTAAATAGATCTTTGCAGCCTACTAAGGGTGATAGCCAACTTGTATAAATATAGTTTGACTATATAGAAACACTGACTATGAATACTATGTGCTAATGCAGAATCTTAACACAAGTACTAAGAAGAACAATGAAAAACTAAATAATGATTTCTATTAATCTGCTTTCAGTGATTACAGATTACTAACTATGAGATATGATTGTATGAGATGTATATTAAACTCGTATCTCTAACTATGCCATAAGGAATCCTTTAATAAACCAAGGATAAACCCTAATAGGCTTACAAAACGCGTAAAAGATAATACATATCTTTTCTTAGAATATCCCATACATATCTCTTAAATGGTACTAACTAATTTCTACTAACAGTACTAACTATATGATCAGTACTTAACACTTTGTACTGTCAGTACTAATTATAACTATCGGTACTAACTATTATTACTAACGGTACTAACTATCTGATCAGTACTTAACACTTTGTACTGTCAGTACTAATTATAACTATCGGTACTAACTATTATTACTAACGGTACTAAGTTAGGAAAACATAATTCCCAACAATAACTATCATGATATTATCTTGCAACATGTTTATAAAAAGAGTGGTAGTGGTTTCGTGTTTAGATTTGGGTTTTGTTTATTTTGATTACGGATTTTGATATAAGGTTTTGTTTCGGTTTTGATTTCAGATTTTAGTTTGAGTGTTGATTTTGATTTAGGATCTTTAACTTAAAGAGTGGTGGTGGCAGCAGGTGAAGGGTGGTGGTGGCTGCTATGGTGGGGAGGGGTGAAGATGAAAGAGGTGTTTGGGAATGAGTTTTAAAAGATGTGATGGATTTATGATTCGGCAAAAATTTAAAAATAAAATAAAATGGTAACCTGTAACCTTCTTGGCCGGTTACCGAGTACATGTAACTGAACCGATTTAAAAGTAGGATAAATGGAACTGCAAAAAAATAGTAGAGTACATAGAACTACAAAAAATGACAAGTTGGATACATTTCTATGTAATTATCCTATTTTTTTGTTGTATTTTTCTGTTACATTGTTGCAGAACAACATGTATTCGGAAATATTTTCTTCCCAATTATAGTATTTAATTTTAAAAAAGTTAAAATAAAAAGGTAAGGAGTACGGAAAACACCACGTATCGTATTTCTCTTGTTTTTAATGATGTAATTTGTAGATTATCAATTGAGGCAGGTTCATCGATATCCATTGTCAACCAAAATCATTACACTTTCAAGTGTGAATAAACTTAAGGGTTAATACACAAACAGGTTACTAAAGTTTCACAAAAAGTTGTCCTAAGTAACTAGAGTTCCATTTTGTTCACTCAGGTTACTAATGTTCACGGGTTTGTTAACAAGGTTACCCAATGTTTATATAAGTTACACTAAGATTACTTTGATGAGGGGTGACCGGGTGATAGCCGGTTTCTTAAGCCACCTCATACTGATACTTTTTCCACCTCACACAGGCTTGGCCACGTCTGATTCTTCGCAACATCCCTTATTTTATAAAAGGCCCAACTGGTACATCTTCCTCACCCAATTTTTCTCTATTTACCAATCAAAAAAACAAATCTAGGGCGTATTAAAACCCTTTCCTTCTTCAAGCCTCACAACAACATTATGAACCAACACAAACAACATTACATTCTAAACAACGCAACAACATGAACATCCTTTGTGGTTATGGTGAATTAGCAAGGTTGAAAACTTCAGTGACAGAAAATAACTCCCGCAAGGGAGGTTTCTATGTTGCCCCAATTTTCATTGATCCTAACAGAAAATCGCAATTTTTTCAGATGGATTGATCCGCAATTACCAAATCGTTGCTATTACAAGCAAGGAAATGTATACAGACTACATTTGAGAATTGTGATGGATACTCAACAAGACTTCTGAAGTCAATAAATCGTCATTCTCGAAGTAAAAACTTCTACAAAAGGGTGGTTTATTTTCTTGTATTTCATCATGGTTTCTCTATTAAGGTTTCTTAAGATTTTCGTTTGGTCAATGTAATTGAGGGATGTATGGTAAGGTACGTTGGATGTACATGTTGGCTGTTTTGGTTAGGTGTTTAGGTTTGTTTTGGATTAGGTTAAGGTTTATACCGGTTATAGATTGTAAGGTTTTTTTTGGTTTGCGTGTTATAATGTTTGGTTTGTTAAACGGTCAGAGCTAATTGGTAAGGCAGGATTAGGTGCAAGATCCTTATCCAAACACTCGTAGCATCCTGAATTCTAAACAGGAATACAAAAGACATGTTTAACACAGGACATCCATGAATTCCACACAGGAATCCAAAGATTAGTGTTGTAACCACATAGTAATTTGGCAACATGACAAAATTGCCTAACAGTTGACATGATGCCGAATCTAAGCTCAAACCTAACCATTACTCAAGTGAAAATTGCATACTATCTGGATCCAATCCAGTGTCTCAGTGTTGGCGAGGCTTATTAAACTGATCTGTGCCAATCCTCTTTGTAGGTTCATCTTGGTTAGTTCAGCATTGGTTCCTTGATTCCTTTTGTTTGTTGGTATGCCATTTGTTGGTGATTCGCCTTAGGGTCTTGGTGCCTTGGTTCTCTTTGCCTTTGGTTCTTCTCTTAGGGATTCAATCACGTTGGTAAGTGGCTTAATGCAATCTCATCCTGAGTAGCACATGGATAAGCAATCTATGTGGTGATGATACCTACTCAAGGCATGCATGTCTAATTGAGACTCATACTATTCTAACATCATAAAAAAGCTCAAATAGTTTAAGTATCTTAGGTTTAATATAACATATAAAGATGAAACTAAAAAGGGATGAATGAGAGTAAACTAATCCAACATAGTAGCGACTATGGGCCATCAATGGATCCCAAGACACACCAAATCCTATTGGCCTAATACAAAAGGATACATTCTGGACTTAGGATCCTCCTCTCTAATCCTCTACGTAACTAACTACCTTGCCATTGACTGTCCCTTGTAACTTGTTATGCTTCTTATAACACACCCATATCACATAGCTTGGCCATTATCTTTTTTAGGTGATCTAATCCACACACCTTCCCTCAAGATTGATCAGCACCTCCACTGTCCCTCAAACCCCTATATTAATGCAACTACTTTACAAGTAATCTGGTGAGTACATCACAAATCCAGGAGGTGGTGTTGATGGATGTTGAAATTACTTTCCCACCCTTGCATGAACATTTCCCCACCCTTGAACGATACTTAATCCCTCTCTCATGCAGTCACAACTCCCTCCACTGCGTAACTTTCCCACCTCGTGTCATACTAACATGAGCATTGAAACATTCCAGAACATCCTATTTCTCCACAGCAACACAAAGCCTTATCGAGTGTTAAGAGTATGCTTTTACTCTAACTCTTCTGGCTCTGTATATCACCATCAAGGTGCTTTAAGCTTCCTTGCGTTGATACTTTGGTAACTTCTTTCTCACCTTTGTTAACCTTGTGGGACATAATGTTGCCTTTCTGTTTAGTTTCCAAAACAGTTTCCTGTATTGCACCTAGTGTATTTCTTCCTAACGTTAGCATATATTTTCTATACGATCTGTCTAATGCTACATAACCAAAAGCAGAACCCTCTGTGTAGCTTCAATAATACTCCTGCAATTATAACAAGTTCGAATAAATAAACACAAATCCTTAAGTACTAACAAAAAACGTAAAAGTAATAAATATTTTTTTACCCTTATGTTGATCCAATAAATATGATAGTTAGAGACCTTATTTCACAAACTTCACACCAAAACTAATCCCAACATCACAACTAATCAAAAGTCCATGAACCAGAACTCCATGTCCTTATGCTCCACACTAACCAACAACCCAAGCAAATAGGATGATATTGATTATTCCCCATCTCCCCTCTAGCTGCAGAGAGTTCACCTTTACACATATGGTTTTCAAAAGACAACCCATCAAGTCCTATGATCCTCCAACTCCTTGCAACCGAACCTTCCATTGACCCCATTAAAGAAAAACATAAAAACCTACAAAATAATTTTTACCAACAGGTCATTGAATCAAACACTCATCTTACAAGTTGAACCAGGGATTAGAGTTAAGTACTCAGATACATATACCACAACATTTCATAATGATCCTCTAAACAAGTTTAGTCTCATATAGGTGTAAAGCTTTCATCTTTCCCCTTCTAGCTTGACTAATTTTAACCTTGCATTTATATTTCTTTAAGATTGATTCAATAATCTCCTTAACTTTGATACAAGGATTCATCATTATCTTTTTTGCATAGTTTCTAGCAATCCAATTACTTGTTATTAAGGTTGCATATTCAAAAGTCCTAGAACAGGAATGCTCATCATTCATTTTTTTTATTTGAAAAGTCTTTTCATTTTGCATCCAAGATGCCCACAACCTGAATGGACATTTATTATCCTTATCATCTCTACAACATTTAGCCAGAAGTCTCATTAGGTTATTTACTTTATAATATAACTTGTATCCATTAGCCAAAGCATAAAATACCAATGCTCTTTTAAGTTGTTCAGGAGACTCATACTTTTTACCTAAAACACGTCTCATTAACTTAGTAGGATCATGGACTGGCCACTGATCACTTAGGTTATCCTCATCAGACACATCTTTTTCACCATACTCATCCCTGGGTAACCCATTGTATATCCTACTTAGAAAGTTAGCATCAAACATTATTTTAGGTGCAGTGTCTGGTTTCTTAGTCCTAGCATCATAAACTTCTTCTTCACCATCAGATAAATGATCAACACTAGCAGTTTCACTCTCTTCACTTTCACTATCATAAACATATACATCATCTAAATCAATGTCACTGTCATCATTGTGTTCAGCATTGCCTACTTGTTGTTTACTATTGGAAGTGGCATCAAAAAAATCAAAGACAATGCGAGACACATATATATCTAAGACATTATCATTTTGAGCACCTAACTCAACGCATTTAGCTAAGTCTTCATCATTTTTTAAGGTTCTCAAACCTAACTCTAACGATAAACCATCAACATGATAAAAGATCTGTTTGATATCACTTGAACATTCACTCACTAAAAGTTTGACAAAACCAACAAAGTTCATTGCACCCATATCAACATTTGGAATCTCAGATAACGTTTCATAATCATAAGAAAAAGGATCCTTTACAAATACACCTCCACGATGAAATCTTATGAGATAATCGGAAGATGATGACGAAGATGCCATCTGAAACAAGATAATTAAATAAAAAGTGTTAATTTCAAGAAACCCTAATTTTTTATAGAAAACTGTAATTAACAGTTTACAACAAGTCAATTAAATATTTATAGAGCAGATCGTACCTTGTTGGGAAGATGACAACTTAGTTTGAGATCCAATCTTAAGTAACTCAGTGAAAAAGGGATGTGTGAGTGTGTGTGTTAGGGTTTTGATTAAAATAAAGTGTTTACAACAATGGGGATTCACCCCTCTTTATTTTATAAAAAGTCAATTATTAAAAAAATAAAAATAATTTATTAAATCCACGTTGGACTAGAACCGGTTGTAGTAAGTGAAAAATTTGAGAGTAACGTTATCAACCGGTCATGTGAACATTAGTAACCTGAGCGAACAAAATGGAACTCTAGTTACTTAGGACAACTTTTTATGAAACTTTAGTAACCTATTTGTGTATCAACCCTAAACTTTATGTTATCCTAGACTCCTAATAATGGCAAAACAATGATTTCCTTAGAGCCTTCATCTGTGAGTTCGAAATCATTGTTTTTAATTAAGAACGTAGAGTAAATAAAGTTGACTTTAACTTTCTTAGTTTGTACAACTGACCTGGCATGAAAGTGGGCCCAAAAGTAATATTACAGTACATTATTACTCCGTATTTGGTATATACTATATATACTATCATTTCTTTTTCTTTTATTTTTGGGGCACTGGGTATTGGGCCCCGTAGTTTTTTATTCTTTCGTTTTTTCTTAACGGCAAGAGATTTTGATTAAAAAAACTAACCAAGATGTTAAGAGACAATTACAACTAAATTTATTCCTTTACGTTAGAAGCAGTAAACTCAAGAAATACCTCACTCTGATGATATCAATGCACAACGTAAATGTATGTCAATTAAAGATATCACTTCATGATACTTAAAGATGATATCAATGCACAATGTTTGTACAACTGACCTGGCATGAAAGTGGGCCCAAAAGTAATATTACAGTACATTATTACTCCGTATTTGGTATATACTATATATACTATCATTTCTTTTTCTTTTATTTTTGGGGCGGTATCTGGGCCGTAGTTTTTTATTCTTTACGTTTTTTTTAACGGCAGATTTTGATTAAAAACTAACAAGATGTTAGAGACAATTACAACTTAATTTATTCTTTACGTTAGAAGAGAAAACTCAGAAACCTCACTCTGATGATATCAATGCACAAATCTTAAATGTATGTCAATTTGAAAGATATCACCTTCATGACTACTTAAAGATATCACTTCATGATACTTAAAGATGATATCAATGCACAATGTTTGTACAACTGACCTGGCATGAAAGTGGGCCCAAAAGTAATATTACAGTACATTATTACTCCGTATTTGGTATATACTGTATATATATACCATCATTTCTTTTTCTTTTATTTTTGGGGCGGTATCTGGGCCGTAGTTTTTTATTCTTTACGGTTTTTTTTAACGCCAGATTTTGATTAAAAACTAGAAGGATGTTGAGAGAAATTACAATTAATTTATTCTTTACGTTAGAGAGGAAAACTCAGAAAACCTCACTCTTGATGATATCAATGCACAACGTACATGTATTTATGTCTATTAAGAATCTGGAATGGCAAAAATTCATTCAGCAATTAATCAAACATGAAAACCAAAACAAGTGAATTATATGGTTTAATCCTATGAACATCCACTATACGTTTATTAAAATAAAAATTTGTTACGATATGATATAAGATTGCATTATTTCATCTATGTTTGAAAAATTGGTTAAAAGTTAATTAGTCAACGGCTATATTTTTGTCAAGTTTTATATTAGGTCAAATATTGTAATGCTTACAGTTTTTTCCTACTAAATTTCGGGGAGGAATATCTCTATGTAGTTTCATATCGGCTCCTAAATGTTGATATTTAAAATCAAGTAACATATCCTTCTCAGATAAAATCACAATTTGAAAACATGAAGTCCAATGGCTTTAATTATAATTTGTTCCTAGTAGTTCTCTTTGCACTAGTTCTTATTTCTTTCGCCACAAGAACTTATCCGACTGAGGTGGATATTCCAAAAGGTTATTACTCAAAAACAACAGCACCAACCATTTAAATATATATATATATTTATATATATTCTATATATATTTATATACATATAGAGGAAGGTTTTAAAATCACAAGAAAATATTCGTGAAAAAAGGATAAAAAGAAAAACTTTTTTTTTTAAAGAAAGTTCTCGAAAAATTTCAAAACAAATATTCCATTAAATAGGTATGTTGGTGCATTAAAAATTTTGTAAAAGAAGTTTTTCTAATTTTGAGTTTTTATACGTTTTTTTTAATGCGCCAAAAAAAAAGCAAATTTGCATGCCACAAAAAAATTTTGATGCACAAATTTTTCGACTTGTTATAGTTTGATGAGCATACAATCTTTGATGCAAAAAAGTCAATAGAAAATTGGGTAGCAAAAACAAATTTTTGATGCAAAAAAAAAAAACGATTAATGCAATAAACGTTTTTATTAAAAAATTTTTTTTTCGGCAACAACTATTCACTTTTAGAAACAACTTCCTTTAAACTTTTTTCTATGCCACCAAAATACATGCATCTTGTGGAATTTTTTCGAACTTTAAAAAAAATTTTTTTAATCCTTTCTCACGAATATTTTGTTTTTTATCATATATATATATATATTTATATATATACATATATATATCATATATATATATATATATATATCTTATACATGCGTTTTATGCAAGCATGCATTTAGTATTACTTTGTTTAAGTTAAATTTTCCGTTTCCTGATTACATTGAAGAAATCTAACTCTAATTAGAATTTTAAAGGTTCAAGGGCCTTTGGAGTTGGGTTTTCAGTTTAATTCCATCATAAAATATGCCTAAGTATATACTTTAACTCAATTGTATATATGAGCAGTTTTCGGGATACATAAAGGAGTTCGTTCCCTTGGCGATCATGGCGGTTGGGGTGGGTGGGGTAAGAAGCATAATTAGTAGCGGTGTTGGCCGGGCTTAATGGAAACGGAGGAGGTTACTGAAGATGTGATTGTTTCTTTGATTGTATAATTATATGTATTGTTTTACCTAGTAAGAAAAAAAATGTACTCGATCCGTGTAAGTTTAAAAGCTTAAAAAAATTCTAAAAAAAAAATCATTGTTTCTTTTTTTGTTATGTTCTCGTTCAAACTTTAGTAACATAAGTTAAAAGCTTATTGAATAAAAAGATTGTTGCTTATCTTTGGAGACATGTAATTTATTAGATGATACTACATCCGTCTTAAAATAAATGTCTAGTTTGATTTTCAAAGTCAAACTGGTTTAACTTTAAATTTATTTATTTTTGTGAAATATATGAATGAATTGGGTTTTAAGTATATTTTCATTGGTAGAATTTTCTTCAAGTATTATATAACACAAAAAATATATTTAAGGTTAAAACTGAACTAGTTTGACTCTAAAAAATCAAACTGGACATTTATTTTAAGACGAATGAAATATTTTATAGTAATGATGAATATCATATAACATGCTTACATACGCATCGAAGTATTTGTACAAAATGCGTTATGTTTGTACAAATACTTGAAGGTGTGTGTAAGAGAGGTGAGATCCTTAAAACATTATCATCTTAAAGAACAAATGAGTGGATCCTAGCCACTCATTTTTTCATCAAAATAAAAAAAACTCACTTTCCATTTTTTTCTTAAAAATAAAATATCTTGCAAACGACCAATCGTCAAACGAAAAAAAATACACCATCGCGACGAGTATTTTTTTATCTTTCTATAGAGGGGCACTTCTAAATACTTTCGACAAACTTTTTTTCGAATTTTTTTTCCAGTCACGTCTGAAAATATCACATGTGATTTTTTCAGACGTGACTGAAAAAAAATCAAAAAAAAGTTCGTTGAAAGTATATAGAATACACCATCGCGACGCATATTTTTTTAATCTTTTATATAGAGGGGGCACTTTTATATACTTACGACAAACTTTTTTTCGAATTTTTTTGTTCAATCACGTCTGAAAAAATCACGTGTGATTTGTATCACAATCACATGTGATTTTATGAAATCACATGTGATTTTTCAGACGTGACTGAAAAAAAATTAAAAAAGGGTTCGTCGAAAGTATATAAAAGTGCCCATCTATAAAAAGATGATTTAATTCTCGTCGCGATGGTATGTTTTGTTTTGCGTAACGATTAACGGTTTATGAGATATTCAATTTTATTAAAATATGATGAAAGTGAGCTTTTTAATTAAATTAAAATAAGAATTGATCTAAACCATTAGATAGAATTAAAATGGATGGTTGAGATGAAGTGAATTGTTATTTAATTAGATAGTGTTCTACATGGAACTTTTCTCGTGTGTAACATACTTATAGTTTGTTTGTGACTACGACAAATAACGCTATACGCCACGAAGATTTTTGTAAGGATCTGTAGTCTATTTCAAATCAACAATTGATATTAGAATATTAACTAAGGGCCCGTTTGGTTTGCGGATAGGTTTAGGATTCGAAATTAGATTTGGATTTAAATTTGGTTTAGAATTTAAATTTGGATTTGATATAGGAGAGAGAAAATAATATTTAAAAATTATTTATAAATTAAAATATGAATTAAATATAAAAAACATTGCATGAAAAATAACCAAAAGACTAATGCGAGGGTGAGAATTACAACGGGCCCACAAAAATGATACAAGTCAGAAAACCAGTGAATAGAGGTGGGAATTTCACATGGATATAGTTTTGGATTTAAGCCTAAAGAGAACAGTAGCATCCTCATACTAAACAACATTTTTCACTCCAAATCCAATTTTCAAAATCCAAAGGCCCATACCAAACAGCACATAAAGCATCAGAATTATTAAAAAGAGCAAAAAAGAAATTAAAAATATGTACTAAGAGCACAAGCTAGGTATAATGAAGTCGTCGTGCTCGTCTCGTGGGAAAAAGTGATGTCACGTTACTACTTTTTCCCATAACACCAGAATTCACAACACCACCAAAAATCCCCTCTCTGGTTAACACCATATTTTTGTTGTTATGATGACCTCGCCTTATCTTTTTCATTTATTTCTTTAAATTCAACAAAAATTATATATTAAACTAACATTAAAATTTCATTAATAAAAATAAATAATACATTAAAAATTCATTGATAAAAATAAACGATTCATTAAAAATTCAATAATAAAAATAAAAAATACAACTTAATGATTAATGTTCCACGAATGCTCTACAATATCGCGTCGAAGGTCGTCGTGAACTCTCATATCCCGAAGTTCTCTGTTTTTCCTTCGTTGTATCTCGCATCGTTCGACTCAAGTACGTTGAATATTCTGTTGTGGAGAAACGAACATATCTCCAAATTCACTAACTTCGAATTTTTGATTTTTCAACAAGGTATTAATCTTCTTAACTGTATGCAAATGAAACTGGGAAACGGAGATAAAACTGCTTTATGAGAAGACATTTGGATTGGTCATATCGTTCTTAAAGATCTATATCCGGTACTCGAAAGTTAGTTTCACCCAATATCTTTTCTTGAACTTTCTTGACTCTTTTTAAATTCATTTTTTTTCATCCCATTGCCATAATAAACAATTTGACAAGTTAGACCAACTGAGGATAAATTTATGCGTTAAATAATAACTTTTTTCGATATGTACATTCCAATTTATATTACAAAACGGAACTTTAGAGCTTTATCCGCTAGAAGGTCATTCTAAATAAACAAGATGAACCATATTAAAAACATTAAATGTCGTTATTTGCCCTCGGTACCAAATATATGCCATGCCAAAATTCACAATTGGTTGATCCGCACAACGGCTTCTAATTCTAGCAATTATTGTGGGTATATTTTTTATAATCAAGTCTATTGAATTGACTATGTAAGGAATTGGACAATTTGTCCATTCCAATGCATCTCATTAATGGATCAAAGAAGCATTACCGGGATGCCAAGTGTTTGTTTTTCGTTGCAATGAATATTATGTTGGTTATCAATCTAAAAGTAGGCTTTCTTAAAAACTCTTAAAACGTACTATATATATTATTATAATTATATTATAATATACTATATATATATAAATATTTTATTATATATATTTTATATTTATTATATATATATAATATATTTATATATAGATTATATATTTGCATCATTTAGTGAAGTCTCACATTAAATCTTGTGAAAAACACGCCACTTCACCATACCACCCACTTAAAAAAAGCAACTTGCTACAAATACTCATCAAATGACATCGGGTGCGGGTGATGAGTTTGTATGCCAAATTGGAGTTTAATGATAGATGTGCACTTTCATAATAGGACTAAAACTAATACGGATATCCGGCTTGGGTATAATAATGAACGTTGTTTAAAAAATAGAAAGTAATCGGGGGGATATGAAGGGTGATTTGGTTGAAACATTGTAATTTGTAAGATCCTATTGACGTTTTGTTTAAAATGTGTAAAACATCATACTGATACTTAACCTAAAATTATTCTGCTTTAGCTTTTCTTCCCCAATTCTCGTTCACGTGGTATGTTTCTTCCTAGTTGCTCTCCCCCCCTACCCGATTAAGGAGGGACTTTCGACTTCTTCATTATCAAAACTATTCGATATTGGTCAAAAACTATTCAAATATTGTGGCATAACGGTCCATATCACACGTGATTGATAGTAGAACGAATCCATAAATAATCGTATAAAAATCGAACATATCATTGTGGGTCGGGTATTTATAGTGTTTTTAAGAGTATCTTTTGTTGCTCTAGTGTATGTAAATGTTGTGCTGAAAAAAAATAGATGTTTAAGTGGGTAGTCTCATAGAATTTTGAAAGAGTTAAAATTTGAATAGAAGTGTGGTATGAAATAAAAAAAAGGTTGCAATCAGTATGAGCCTTTTTTATTTTTCCATCAAGCTTACAAAAATTCCAAAATTCAAATAAATAAATAATATATAATACATAAAATGAACAAAAACGCAGAGACTTACTGATGCGTATGGTTCTGCGAGTCGTGTGGCGCAATTTCCCGGAACATTTTGGGCTGGGCGATTACGGCCCTTGAGACACCAAAACACGAGTTGGGGTTCCATAGGTTGTGGCGTTTTCGAGGGAAAAACGCAATCCCTTGCATCCTTGCATCCTTTCACACATCGTACCGGGAGCTCTAAAACTCAATATATACTGAGCAGCATGTTTAAAGTAAGCGTAAATGAATATTGTAATGAAGTAAAATTAATATGGTATCACATCTTTTATCATCCTTTGTAAAAAATTCTCTAACCCTAACCAAACCATTCTCTTTCTACATCTCGACTGTATTTTTTTTTCTTATTTATTTTCTTTTTTTTTACTTATGTCATTATTTTTTGCTAAATTGCTCATTACTTTTAATTTTGGCATTTTAAATATGTCATAGAATCACGATAAGGCAACTCGCACCAAATCCTCCAAAACAATCAGTGATACAAATATTCAAAACAACCTATAGTATGCACCAGGTTATTTTGACTTTTGTAGTATAGACCCACAACCAATTTGCATACAAATATTACTAAACACAAGCTTATTGAGAACTCGCACGATTGCAGTGTGGCCTATTGTTTTTTTCGACATGTTTGATGGCACACAATAATCAAATGGAATGAAGCATACAGATTACATTACATTAGAGCGTTCAGATGATTGTCTTCAGATATAGGATGAACGACCCCTTTTGACCGTAGTGTTTTGTAGTGCTGTTTGTCTAATGAAGATTTGGTACAATGGGTAGGCTTGCTTGTTGTGTGGCTGACTTTTTTTTTTTGCCGATAAAATCTTACCCAATGGTTCCTGCCATCCAATACATTCAGGTATTTAATTTTTTTTTGCCCTACACTTGCAGTTTCCAAAGGTGAATGAAACATATGTTATTAGTAAATGGCATTAATAAAAACATGCATGGTGCATTAATAGATTTACTGACTTAGGCTTTACAGTACATGAGGTGAACCCTGGGTAAGTCAGTACGCGGCGGGACATTCGCGTGATTCAAAAAGTGTTAGTAGTTGTGAAGGGAAAACCATACGAGTTGGTAACAAATACATAATCTCAATGAAACTGAAATGGTTAAATCTAAAATAGATAGTTTTCGCTCTGACATAGGCCTGATGACTATTGTCCCTTACATTTGAGGTTCGCGGTTCGTTGCCAATGAACTAAGAGGTAATATTGGTGTCAATATATTTCTGTTCGTGAGCAACTGGATATCTCTTCGGACAATGTATATGGGACGGTGATTTTGAAGCAACCACACAAGATGATGTTGGTTTGTATGTTTTTTTCTTTCTAGTTAAATGGTTGCAACGAAAGGCCAATAAAAACAAGAAATTAAACAATCACACTCCCCGGCAACGGCGCCAAAAACTTGATGTGTCGTTGTGTAGGTGTTATTTTTGTATCAAGTTTTACTATTTATTTTATGCCGACTATACCTAAAAACAACAATTTAACGGACAGTGTACCCGGTCAGATGGAGTTTCGTGGTAAGTAGGGTGTCGATCACTGAGAGTGGAAGTTAACTCTTAATTATACTAGTATTTTATCTATCTAGTTTTGATACTAATCTAACCTAATTATTCTAATTAAACCGAAAATAACGCAAAGGGGGAGGGGGGTCAGCCTAAGAGACTGGCACGAGTTTAGTTCTAATTATCCTAAGGTGATGGCAAATAATGCACACAAGTGATTAACAAAAGATAAGGAAGAGGCCAAATCTTAGGAAAAACGTAATAGCCAGTTTAATCTAATAATATGCCTTGATTGTCTATTCGTGCAATGATTGTATTAATTTGTTAGTGGTATATCATTCCAAATTTAGGCAGATCTTCTCCCTAGACTTGAGGTTTGTCGTTAGTTAATCCTGTCACAATTAACCTAAACCCGCATAAAGCTCACACTATTGATTATATTTTATCTAGGAAACTATATTGGTGGTTATATTGAATCCTAGCTCATAGAGGCTTTACCAACTTACTGCTTAATGGAAATCCATATACTAGTAGTCCACACCCACTTAACTACCTATGGAAATAGAACGTTATGTGTAATCCTAAGTCACCAGCTTAGTCTACCTATCCACTTAACCATAGATCGAAACATGGTTTTCTATTGGTGATCCTATTAGTCTAGCTATATGAATAAGCGTTATATGTTTCTATCCCGGACTCTTAGCCTATGCCCAAACAACATCGAAGTTGTAGCGCTTTAAATATGTAGGACTAGATCTAGTTGAACGATAGGAAAACACATAATTTAAGCACATAAACGGGTATGAAGTGATAAACATAATCAACATGCAACGAATAAAGAACAATCGATATAGAGACAAATCAAAACATTATATTATCATTAACATGGCTAATACCTAAAGGTATTAGCCGATAGTCATTGTATCAATACACGAAATCATAGATGAACGATTAAACATAATGCTAACCGAACACGTATAGTGGAGTGTAGAGATTACAAGATTTTTCCCATTGATCGGACCACTTTTTAGGACCTTCTTGGCTTCGTTGATCTTTTGGAAATCAGACTTGGTGGTAAATAGCATACCCTAAATCTTATTTATGATTTGGTATTTATAGACTCTGAAAATTGGTCGATACGGTGTATTGGAACTCAATACGCCATATCGGGGTTGCTTGGCGTGGGCTCCAAGAATAAAATATTCCAAAATTCTTGCGCAAGAATTTGGATACGTTGTATTTGATTTTTAGATACGGCGTATTGACCAATACGCCATATCCATTTTCTTGGATACGGAGTATTGACCAATACGGAGTATTGGGGTTTTTAGATACGGAGTATTGGCTGAAAATGTGTTTTTCTTAATTTTTGACCAAAGAATCATATACGGCGTATCAATGGCGTATTCTTCAAAGTCAGGCAATGGTCTCGAGTTCTTTAAAGTCTTTAGATATGGCGTATTTGTCTAGAATGATACGGCGTATCAATGTCAAAATCAGTCGACTTTCTTAGACTCTTCGTTTATGCTTCAAAACACGTCATTTTCTTCATCTTTTGCCAAATACTCGATAATTATTGCAAATAACAAATATAAACAATTAAGTACCAATTCATGCAATAATTACATCAAATGGGTCAATTACTTGGGATAAATGATGCTATAAAATAGACGTTATTTGATGTCATCAAATATCCCCCCACTTGAATTCTACTTGTTATCAATTAGCCTTTAGAAGTTTATAAAAATGTATCCCTAAGGATATTTTCTGTTAAAGCACTTTTTTGATCTATTACAAGTACACATGTGATTAGTTTTCTAGCATATGATTGGCAAGGATACACATCTCCACCACTAGAGCCTAGGAGTAACAAGTTCAAAAATTAAATTGGATTAAAGGCTTAGGGTTGATCAATCAAGCAATCTTTCACCAAAAGTACCATACCAACAAGGCAGCTGAATCACACATACATGGCCGTAACGACGGAATAGACATGTATGATTCGATCACATCCTCATTCGTATTTAACCAGCGGTTAGGATGAAGAATGATATAGGGTATGGAGCTTCTAACTTTCACCAAAAGTCGTAAACCAACAAGACAGCTGAGTCACGCATACATGGCCGTAACGACGGAATAGACATGCATGGCTCGTACACATTCTCGTTCGAGTAAAACCTAAGGTTAGTCATTAGGAAAGGGAAGTAAATGGTTGTTAAATAAAATTTCACAAAACAAATAGATTAAGCCAACAAATAAGGTACGGTTGCTAGTAACTTTACCCGACCATTCCATGATAAAGACTCAGAAATATACACAAACGTCTCGATCATAGGATGACAAAGACAACCTAAGTTGGCATTCCCATAACGGTCAACTTCCCAAACATCCCAAACTTTACATACTTTACAAGATAAGTGGTGATATCGGCCACTTTTTACAAAACTTTACATCGTTGATTTTTCTTGTACGTATCAACAAATAATCGATCCTTCCAAGTAATTTTATCGGTTTAAGTTTCATCGAACCGGCTATCTTCCTTCCTTCTCTTTTTTGTTATTTTTTCTATTTTTCCATTTTTTTTTCAACAATAAATCGTAAGTCTCGGTGTAATTTCACCGTCTTCACCATCACAATTCATCCGGATAATTTTTCCTTATAACACTTCATCTTCGAAAATGAAACATAATCGCGAAATTAGCAATATACACGAGCTACATACTTTTCCATTGTTTTGCGTAATTTCCCGACCATAACAGAGATAGAAAAATTTCACTATGTCGCAGGAAATACAAAACTTTACACCAAAGCAACTAGCAACTTTGATTAAAATAGGCTTAATCTACAGGGTAGGCTAAGGTGTAAAGGTGAAACAAAACATATAATTTTGGTGTGAAAAAGACAGGAATGGCTCAACAGGTTGTTCTAGGGTATCTTACTCTAAAAGTGAGAGTAAACAAAGGGTTACACGGGGTTTAACTAACCAGTGTAGTTAGTTAATATTACGACATGTAGGCTTTTTGGTTTAATCCTAGAAATTTACTAGTTAAACATGTTACTCCAACTAAGTCCATAGTACTCATCATTGTGGTCTCGAGTGATATACCAAGCCAAGTTCTAAAGTCCACTACATCACCGGCACACTTATAATTTTTGTGGAAATTTTTAGTAAACGTTTGGAAACGGAATAGGCTTAATTCTCACAATTTGGCATTAAGGGTTATAGTGCGCTAGGTAATGTGACTAGTGATTTTTACAAAAGTTATGCTAATTTTTTTTTTAATTTGCCCTATTTTTAAGCACATAGCATGTTATTTTGTAAAAAGAAGGACAAGTACGTTCTAATTCTCCATCCCTCCACTTAAATTATACAACGTCCTCGTTGTATAAATAAAACAATTAAATAATATAGGAAATAGAATTAGAACGAGGAACTCCCTTGATATTTTGCTCGGGATGATTCTCCAATTTGAGTTCTTGAGCAAAAGGTGTGTTGATGAGGGCTTCAGAATGCTCGTATAAGTTCAACACACGTAATTTTCAGAGTATACCTCCACCAATTAGTCGATTTTGTTTTAGAAAAGTCCTGCATAAAAGATTAGAAGACAAATCGTGCAATTTTTATCTCGGTACAAGGAAATAATTAAACACACATACTGTACAGGGATCAATACATCGTATCCCAAACCCAAGGATATACCGTATTGCATCCTGTAAAAATAAAGGTTTTAAAGTTTCCGGAATTTAAAGTCAAACATTAAAGGGCCCGCATGATAACGTCCAGAAAGGCCAATACGGCGTATCCATAGAGGTTCGATACGCTGTATGGATTGTCTGGGAAGACAGACTCGATAAAACAAAGAAAACAACCGGGTTGCCTCCCAGGAAGCACTTTTGGTTTTGTGAGAGTCTTTAAGTTAGACTCCCTTCAGCCTCATGTTACACTATTCTCGAACTCTATAACTTCATCATCCTCTTTATCAATGTTACCTCCGTAATATTTCTTCAATCGTTGTCCATTGACCTTGAAGCTAAACCCGTCCCTGTCAGTGATTTCTATAGCTCCATGTGGATACACCGTTTTAACAATGTTTGGACCGCTCCATTTTGACTTAAGTTTTCCAGGGTACATCTTCAAACGAGAATTATAAAGTAGCACTTGATCGCCTACCTTAAAATCTTTATAACCACGAAGTCTAGAATCATGCCATTTCTTGATCCGTTCTTTGTAAATTCTAGTATTCTCATAAGCGCCATCTCTCAATTCGGCTAACTCATTAAGCTGCATAAGACAACTTTTGCTAGCAAGCGTTAAATCCATATTACATTGCTTTAATGCCCAAAGTGCCTTATGCTCGACCTCTACGGGTAAATGGCATGCTTTTCCCTAAACTAATCTAAAAGGTGTACACCATTTCGGTGTTTTGTAGGCCGTCCTAAATGCCCACAATGCATCGATAAGTTTTCTAACCAACCCTTTAGGATTGTAACCCCACTGATCTCTCTAGATACCAATTAATAGCCCTATTATAACTTCATTTGTACATTATATTGATGGGATTATGCCCGTGGATAATTTTGAAAGACACACCATATCTATGTAAAGCTTTTCAAAGCTAGGAATTACAAAATGTGTCCCTCATCACTAATTCAAAGCTTTAGGAACTCTAAACCTACAATAAACATCTTAAAAGTTAACCACAACACCCATCATTCCGTAGGTAAGGCTATGATGCTTGACCCATTTGGACACATAATCGACATCTACTAATATGTATTTATTACCTCTAGATTGGGGAAATGGTCCCATAAAATCTAATCCCCAAACATCAAAGACTTCGCATACCTAAATGTTATTTTGAGGCATTTCTTTCCTTGAAGATATGTTTCCCGATCTTTGACATGCATCACATCGTCTTACGTACTCATTAGCATCCTTAAAGACACTAGGCCAATAAAATCCGAACTCGCAAACCTTCTTTGCTGTAACATTAGCACTATGATGCCCACCAATAGGTCCTAAATGACAATGTGCCAGAATTTTGAGGGTTTCACTCCCAGCCACACATCTTCTCATTATATTATCTACGCACAGTTTAAATGCATATGGTTCCTCCCAGAAGTAAGTCTTGACTTGCAAGAAAAACCTATTTCTTTTTTCAAAAGTCCAATTTGGGGAACAATCTTTCCAACAATATAATTAACAAAATCCGCATACCATGGTTCATCGTCTTTAAACTTGAATTTTAGTACCCTTAAATGCTCGTCGGAGAATTTATCAGCAATTTTCCTTTCAGTTAACACCTCCATATGCGGACTCTCAAACCTAGATAAGTGATCTGCGGCGAAATCTTCTGCTTCCTTATGTTTCCCCAATACTTGACAAGAGATAGTAAAATTCTTGGGGTCTTTTTCTTTTGATGGCAGTTCGTTGAGCAAGACAGCTGAGCACCTTTCGTTCGTTGTCTCCGTACAAGCTTCTTCAAGTCTGGATTTATTCGTCAGTAAACTCTTCAGATATTTAGCGTATTTTGGTATTTGCAATAGGGCTTCGATAAACGGAATATTAATATCGAGTTGTTTTAGATTCTTCAAAAAAATTTGTTGTAGTGCTTCTTCTTTTTCTTTTCTCACGGGAAAGGGATAGATGACTGTTGTGGTTTTACCAATGGGTGGGCAGCTTTTCCCGGAATACGCGAAGATTTATTTTCCACACCGTCATCATGCGGCTTTTTCTACACATCTTGTTCAAATCTGGGAGGTTCATTTTTGTTGTATCTAGTTTCTTTAATTTCTTTACTACGGGTGGCTTCAAACGTCATCTTTTCTCCCCTAGTTGTCACTCCTTTGACTTCATTTTTTGGAATCAAAACATTACTCACAATCTTTGACAATTCGTTTACCTCGATTTTTAGCCCACTCAATAAGTTACTTTGTGTTTTTAACAAAAGATCGTTGGTGGTTCTAAATTCTTTAATGAATATCTCCATTTCCTCGTGTTCACGTCTACCTTCATCAATGATTTTAGCCAACATTTCTTCCATAGTTAACCTCCTTGTAGGGTAATTGAATGGGTAAGGAGGCTCCCCGAAAACGGTACCTGAAAAGAAAGACATAATTCAAAGTAAAACTGTTCTAGAAAACTAAGCGAGAAAGCTAACTAAACCTATTGTTGTATCAGACAGTCAATACGTCGTATTCAGTAAACTAGATACGCCGTATCGATGTTTAATGTTGAATACGTTGTATTCAAAGAAAACGGATACGCCGTATTCAATAAATAACAACAGACAATAGAAAAATAAAACTAGATTTATACTAAAAAAATATACTAAAAATACCAATAAAAACAAGAAATTAAACAATCGCACTCCCCGACAACGGCGCCAAAAACTTGATGTGTCGTTGTGTAGGTATTATTTATGTATCAAGTTTTACTATTTATTTTATGCCGACTATACCTAAAACAACATTTTCACGGGCAGTGTACCCGATCAGATGTAGCTTGGTTGGTAAGTATGGTGTTGATTAGTAAGAGCGAGAGCATTAATATCTAATATATTAGTATTTTAGTTATCTATGTTAGTACTAAATTAATTAAGCCTAAGCTATTGATAAAGGGGGGTTCAGCCTGAGATACTGGCACGATTTTGGTGTCTAATATAAGTTTTTGATATATATTAACATATATATATTTATATATATATATATATATATATATATATATATATATATATACACACATATAAAAACAAATAACTCATAATGTTAAAAATACCATCATCATTCACACTTACACACTACCCCATTAGTTTCTCATTTCTTTTCAAACCTCACCAAAATAGATACGTCTCATCAACTGTACATTTCTCTCATTCACA
>BQNB010099275.1:0-24960 GCA_026074375.1 Tanacetum coccineum
ATTGTTTCTACATAGTCATTTGTATTTATACATCCTGGCTATCATCCTTTATAGGCTGCAAAGATCCATTCAGTTTAAAAGGACCGTCAGACTAAGTGTATGGTGTTTACTGATCACAAGAGTTTACAACACATTCTTGATCAGAAGGAATTGAACATGAGGCAACGTCGTTGGTTAGAGTTGCTAATTAATTACGATTGTGAGATTCGTTATCATCCAGAGAAAGCAAATGTTGTTGTTGATGCTTTGAGCAGGGAAGAACGAATTAAACCATTAAGAGTTCAAACCTTAGTTATGACTATTGGCTTGGATCTTACCAAACAAATATTGAATGCTCAGACTGAAGCACGAAAACCAAAGAACATCAAGAACGAATATGTTGGAGGTATGTTGATTGAAAATTCAAAGGATCCAGAGAAACTTAGAACAGAAAAGTTAGAACCATGTGCGGATGGAACTCTATGCTTAAATGGCAGGAGTTGGTTGCCATGTTATAGTGATCTAAGTACCGTGATCATGCATGAGTCCCATAAGTACAAATATTATATCCATCCGGGTTCTAACAAGATGTATCAAGACATGAAGAAGCTATATTGGTGGCCCAATATGAAGGCTGACATCACCACCTATGTTAGCAAATGTTTGACTTGTGTTAAGGTCAAGGCTGAACATCAAAGGCCATCAGGTTTGTTGGTACAACCTAAGATACCTCAATGAAAGTGGGATAATATCACTATGGATGTTATCACGAAGCTTCCTAATTCGTCACAAGGATATGACACCATTTGGGTGATTGTTGATCGACTTACTAAATTCGCATTCTTTGTACCAATGAGGGAAACCGATCCCATGGAAAAGCTAGCAAGAATGTACCTGAAGGAGGTAGTCACGAGGCATGAAATTCTTGTCTTAATCATTTTTTATCGCGGCCCTAGGTTTGCACCGAATTTTTGGAGGTCACTTCAGACTGTCTTGGGTACAAATTTGGATATGAGTACTGTATATCATCTGCAGACTGACGGACAAAGTGAGAGGACTATTCAAACTCTCGAGGATATGCTGCGTGCGTGTGTGATCAACTTTGGAAAGGGTTCGGTTAACCATTAGCCATTAGTTGAGTTTTCATATAACAATAGTTATCACGCTAGCATCAAGGCTACACCAATTGAAGCACTTTATGGTCAAAAGTGTCGTTTACCTGTTTGTTGGGCTGAGGTTGGAGAAGTTCAACTCACTGGCCCATAGATAGTTTAAGAGACGATCATGAAAATCATTCAGATCAAGCAAAGAATTCAAGCCGCTCATGATCGACAAAAGAGTTACGCCGATTTAAAGCCTAAGCCAATGGAATTTCAAGTTGGAGATAGATTTATGCTCAAGGTTTCACCTAGGAAAGGAGTAGTGCGTTTTGGCAAACGGGGGAAGCTAAACCCCAGATATGTTGGACCTTTCAAAGTGTTAGAAAAGGTTAGAGCCGTTGCTTACAAGCTTAAACTTCCTCAAGAGCTGAGCAGGGTTCACAATACGTTTCATGTATCCAACTTGAAGAAGTGCTATGCCGATGAACCATTAGCTGTTCCGTTGGATGGACTCCATATTGATGACAAGCTTCATTTTGTTAAGGAACCAGTAGAGATCATGGATCGTGAAGTTAAACGATTAAAATGAAGCCGCATTCTAATCATTAAGGTTTAATAGAACTCTAGGAGAGGTCCTAAGTTCACATAGGAACGTGAAGACCAATTCCGGAAGAAGTATCAATGCCTCTTCACAAAGACCGAACCGTCGTCAAGTGTCGCATCGTAAGCCTTGAGGATAAGGCTTATTTAACAGGGGAAGACTATAACACCTCATGTTTTAGGTCATTGTACGACGTCATTTATTTCACTATTTATTTTTAGTCTTGTACGCGTTTGCTTTTAATTTATTATCGTTAAGTTAAATCGCGTAAGCTAAAAATTGTCATTTATCGTAAATGGACATCAAACAATTAAAGGTTTACGTCAAACAAGCAATATATTATTTTTATGAAAGTAATAATCAAATTTTTATATTTTATTTTTATTGGTCACGTAAAGTGTTTACGTTTCGTAATTAAATACATTTAGGCATACCCGGAAGCACCAATACCTATCTATACTCAACCAAATACCCACAATTATACCCAATACTAAAAAATTATATAAATCCCTTATATATATATGTGTGTGTGGCCGGATATAAGCATAAGAGAACCAAGGAGATATTTATTTTGACTTCTAAGCATCACACATGTGTTATAAACTTTTACAAGCAATTTCCTAACCACCATTCTTACAAGTTCTTACACCAAGCAACCTTCCATGCATTCTTACACATTTTCCATACTTTCCTTACACAATGGTCATTCAATCCTAACCATGGTTAAGTTAAGGTAACCATTAAAAGGCAAACTATGTAAGTAAACTTCACTTGTATTATTTCACATAACAAAAACACACAAATCCTCTCCCGTTATGCCTCTCGTAACCCACGGCCAAGACATTAAGCCTCCCTAAATATTCACACAATTTATTTTATCAAGTATACAAGTATTCCTACATCATATCTAAGATATCCTAAGGTGTTTAGAAGGTTTGGTTTAGGGTTTACAAGTGTTAAAGCAAGAACGTTTAATATTAGGGTTTTATTTGGATTAGGGTTTTCTAAGACTTAGAAGCTAGGGTTTGTTTGCTAAACAAGGGTTTAGATATTTTTGTTCATCACCACACTTCATATTAAGGTTATCTAAAAACCTTAATCTCTTTACATTCATGATTTTATGTGTATATAATGGCTATGTAGTTAATCATCATCTTGGAAACTTCTTTACATGTAAAATGGATTTTTACTTGTGATCATGGTATGATATACTTTGTCATGTGCTATATTGATGTTAAGAACATGTGAGAATGAAAGTATATACATTATATAAGTGAGGTTTATGTATAAAAAGTGTATATATAAACTAGTTGTTTTAAAGTGTTACTTAATAAGTCTATAAGTAAAAGTGATATAAGGACTTGTTGATCTTGTTATCCTGGACAATCTTTAGACAAATCATTGACTAAGGACCCTAAGTATGTAAGATATGTGGATTTAAGTGTTGTAAAGGACTTGTAACAAGTGTACTAAATTAAAGGTTACAAAAACAAGTTTAAACATATTTTTATCAAAAATATCATAAGGATCTAATCAAATTCGAAAATTAACTTACTTATTTTATATTTTTATAAAATACTACATCTCATGAGGATTTCGGATATGTAAGGAACTTAAAAAGTCGAGCTATAACGAAGAAGATACGTAATTCGCAAGATTTAGTATTAAATAGTGTTTTACAAAAGAAATTTTATAAAAACTTATTACAAACCACTTCTGATATAAAATATTGGGTATTTTTCTCAGATAGTACATATTTTTAAGATTCTAAAACATTAAGAATCATAATTTTTTGATCAATAACGAAGGAGTTATGAATTTCGCAAGTTTACAATAATAAATACTCTTATAAAAATAATTTTATAAAAGTTACTGTTCACATCAGATATTTTTATTTTGAAAATATTATAATTAGATAGAACTTTTAATTACGAAGAAGTGCTCGAAAGAATCACTAAAATCGGAGTTAAAACGAATAAGATACGAGTTTACGACGATTAATTTTATAAAAATAATTTTATAAAAGCATATGAACAGAAAACAGTACTGTTCACCAGTAGACTCAAAATAGGAAAATGTAATATTTTGATACATCGTCTTAACACAAGAGCGTTGACGTAAAGAACATTCAAAACGAGCTTAAAACAAGAAAGTTACGCCATTTTTAGTAAAGAAATATTTATAAACGTTTTAACTTTATAAATATGATTTCATAAAGGCAATTAGATGGTGATGTAGCTATATAAAATTATATATGGTCTTAGTTATTTAAAGTACTTAGTACTCATACGACCTATAATTAATTAGGTTGCATTCGAGCATTTAACCGACGCATTTTCTGTGATATACTTGTTATCTTCTCACTCAAGATGAGTTTATGGCCCCACGTTTTACATTTATAATGATTTATAATTTTTTTGGGTGAGAAACATATGCATGTTTTACAAATTGGACGCAAGTGTATATTTTATCATGATTACGTGTTTTCCTAAGTAGCGATAACCCTATCTGAGCCCATTATCATGAACTGTCAATTACTGTTGTGAGCGCGAATATTATAAATAGATCTATTTGGGATTGATATCCCCGTCCGGGTGAGTCATGCGCACTGTGCTGGTTTTCCGGACAACGGACGTATACCATGTCGGACTTGGGATATTGCGGGTTAGAACATCATCATGGGCAACGTGGGCAATTTATATTGCAATCCATTTATGTCGAGCTTCAGTGTCATGAGCTTAGGGTAACGTAATTACATTTTATGATGTTTGCATCTGTTGCATTATCATGGGGAAATCTTGCGGTCCTACATTATACAACTTACAAACCTATGAATTCACCAACATTATTGTTGACGTTTTAAAGCAATGTTTTTCAGGATGTCAATAAGGCACGAGGTGCAAGGGATACATTGGTGATTATGTTATGGATGTCATGCATTAAAGATTTGGTCGCATTACATTTTGTATATTTGTTATGGGCTAGAATCTTTGTATTTTGAATAAATAAACAAGTGAAGCTTTGGGCTTTTGTATCAAACATTTGTTAAATCCAATGTATCAGTTTTAAACGACTTTTAAATGGTCATTGTTATAAATATCTTATGCTATTGATCTATGAAGTACCACCCTCAACCCATATTTCGCTAGGACCTAATTTGGGGGTGTTACAACTGGAACTGGAGAGACAACAATAGTTGGAGGATTAAAGTATTCATCGAACATATGTTGGAACAAACGATCCCAATCATCGCTTTTTGGGGATTACAAGGTTGTTGAAGAATAGGGTTTGAAACGAGTCCTGAACTGGATGTAGCAGGAGTCATAAATTAAAGCCCGGGTCCTGAACTGAATTGTTCAGAAGCCATTGTTGTCAGCTCATCGAATGTGACATGAATTGTTTCCATAATTTTTTGAGTTCTTCTGTTCTAGATTCTGAAAGCTTTCTTTACGGGCGCATAACCAACAAAAATACCAATATCGGCCTTTGCATTTAGTTTACCCAAATCCTCACTGTCATTGGTCGGATAACAGAATGAAACTGGTGAGGTTTCATTTTATACACTTTTCCGGGGTCATTTAACCCCCTAAATTGTGCATTTATGCCCAAAATAGGTACTTAAGAGTTCCTTTTCAGGTATTCAACATTTGAAAGGCATTTGGAGGAAATACACGTGACTTGGGCTCATTTGGAGAAGAAACGGACAAGACTACAAACCTACAACATCTCTCAAGAATTTCTACTCAGAAGTTGGAGACGGCGTCACATATTACACTTGGCGCCGTCACAACTCATACCAAGACGGCGTCACAAGATCTCAAGACGGCATCAGAATGCACGACCCAGCCCATTATCTTGAATATTCTATTCATGACGGCATCATGATTAAAATGCGACGCTGTCACAGCGATTTTCCTATATATACAAATCCGTTTTTAGGTGTGTAACTTTAGAGTAAAGAAAGGGACGAACCCTAGTTTGTTTAGCAGCTGTTAGGGATGATTTTAGGGCCTCAAAACCATATTGTACTTCCTTCAATTCATGTTTTAATCAAGTAAGACTATCTTAATCATTCACTATGTCTTGTTGTTTGATTCTTATCAATTCTTGTTTTATCTTTAACATGCTTGGCTAAACCTTCTATAGTGTTTATTTATGATTGTATGAAACCTAGGATGTAGACCTTAGTGGTGTTGCTTCTTGTGATAAATATGTATGTTAGGTCTTAGAAAACCAGTTTTTGTCTGTATTGTTGTTGATATGTTTAGGAAAATATGATTGTGTAGAAAGGATACCATCGGGTAACAGTCTTCATACTACCTTGCCCTTTATATGGTTGATCCACTCTTAATATATTTCAAATGCATTTAATATACTCTTAGGGGCCTTGTAATAGTCTTCATACTACCTTACTTGTGCGTTGCCTTAACAGAATATTAAATAGACGGCGGGTTCGTGTAATTCGTTCATGACTTAGGAAATAATTACATAGATCATCACAAGTGTGACAAAGCAACAACACTAAGAGAAGCAATCTAGGGAGTAATATATGATTAAATAAACATAATCTTTTATTATATTGTTATCACCAGTAGCTTAGACCAAACCAACCTCTCAAATATATGATTTACCTGCTTTCATAAAACATAAAAACACAAAAATAATCTTCTCTCAACCCTTAGAATTCTGTTAGACCTTGATCAAGCCTTCCTAACCTATTCCCCTAGAGAACGATAACAACCCTTAAGTCTTGCCTATACTACACTACAACGATTATGTACACTGCCTAGGGAGTTGTAAAACTTCTTGTAGAAGTCCCTTATGATAACCGCAATAAGTTTTTTGCGCCGCTGCGTGGGGAATAGTTAGGTTTTGATCATAGTTTAGCTTAGTTCTACTCGCTTGAATCCTTTCAAGTGAGAATTTAATTTCCGCATATTAGCTTTCTCGTAACCTATCTTTTCTTTGTGTGTTTGTTTGTAATTTCCATTAACTATTCCACTCTCCATCTTGGAGAACGCGAATCCACCACCTACCAATAATCGTCCTGTCCTACCAGCTGTGCTACGCGCACGAATTGACCAAGAGATCCATGAGCTACATGTGATCTCGGCCTTTGTTGACTCTTGCCTAGAGAGTATTGAACAATTTCTTAACAACTTCGCCAATCAACCTAATGAGACAAATATAAATAACCTCGAGTCCGATGATGAAGCGGTAGATACACCCCTTATTTATCCCTTTCCTCATTCAGACAATGACTTGAATGATGGTGAAGTTCTTAATGAGTTAGATGAGTACGAAAACGCGGGGACACTACATCGAGAAAGAATAATTAATAGTTTGGATGGGATGACCTAGCATTCGAATGCATGATAGGCTTTAGGAAATTTACTGCCTATCTCGACCCTTTTTTACCAATGAATATTTTCTTGCGTAAAGCCTACCATACAATAATGGTAAAAGGACTGGAGGGGACGGGAAAGAACCTAGTTGCCGTCATTAAGGATGTTTATATCATGGATTTTGTTGTGTTAGAAGACATAGGAGAGTTTATCATAAGCGACATGGCTGAAGTCTTGATGGGCAGACCCTTTAGAAAAATCACTAAGCTCAAATATGACGTCGCTAACGGATTGGTCTCATTCACTAAAATCTTCGACACATACACATATAGGATGCCACGTACAATACCTAGGCTCAAGAACTTTAATTGGAGTAAGGTCCCACCACTATTAGAACTTAGCCAAAACAATTTGATAAATGGACTTAGGCACCCTCATGAAAAGAATAAATTCATGTACAAAAATTGCTTAAACCTAGGTCCCGAATACCAAGTGGATGAAAGTATGAAAGAATGGCTCATTCGAGGACACGTGAGCATTCATGAAGTCACGTAAGAACGGGTGACTTCGAGTCTAGCTACAAGACTCGTAAATAAATAAATGCGATTCTTGGGAGGCAACCCAACATTTACTTTTCCCGCGATTAGGAGTGTCGTATGTTTTATTCTTTTCATTTTATTCTATCATGCTCGAACTCTATCTTGTAATCATGCTTTGTATTATTTTTAATCTCGTCTTAATTTCAATCAAAGGTATTTTGCAAATAATAAGTGTAGGGGAATCTATCCGGTTTTTGAACCAAGTTCAAGCATGTTAAATAATTTGTTTAGATTAATTCGCGTCAGTTTTGAGTCATATGAGTAAATTGTCAATTCTCAGGTTTTATGCAGCTATTTGTATAGGAATTAACTTATAGAATCAAGTGCAGGAAATTTTTTATCCAAAGCAAAAATTCTGTTTTCACAGAACATGGAGACAACGTCACGATTTACACGCGACGCCGTCACCATGACACCTGTGACGGGGTCAGGATTTTCCTGACGGCGTCAAACGCCCAGGTCCAGAAAACTTAAAGTTTTTAATTATTTTTGAAAATAAAACTTGCATAACGTTTAAAATATGTACTCTTCTATTATAAACCTGCAACCCCAATGAGTTTGACAATTCTCTCATCCTATCTTTACTGCTTTATCGAGTCAAACCCTAAATGCATATTGTATATTTGTATACCGCACATTTTATACTTGGTATAGTTGTCTTTGTCTTTGATTATAGGTTATATTTGATGAAAAGAAGCTTGGAAGTTCTTAGGAAGTTTCATTGGACAATTCTTGGATGACGATTTAACCAGTTATCGCATGTTTCTTCTCCATTATTGAGCAAACCAGTGGAGTACTAGTTTCTTTTCCTTGTTTTCTTTTCCCTTAATTCGTTTTTACGGGTACCTTTATAGAACATTGGGGACAATGTTCAACTTAAGTGTAGGGGGAAAATAAGCCTTAAAAACTATTTTTTCATTTGCCATTTGCTTTGTCCTTAAAATGATGGGTAATATATCGAAACATAGCATAAGAGGTGATTTTGACCCAAATTTAAAAAAAATTATGACACATACCAACGAAAACCAAGTATTAATAGCATCTCATGGATAGGAATTTATATTACTATCATAAATACCCTCAAATTCACCCCCAAATTGTGAGGTTCGCCCTTAGATATTATACCTTTAGCATGTTCAAGTTAAGGAGTGAGAAATCATGTGTGTCTATTCCATCGTTACGGATGTGTATGCATGGTTTTGTCACATTTTTTGGAATATTGGTATTGGTTACTTTAGGATTATGAGAGTGTACCGATAGTATATTAAATTCTAAAACTTGTTTTTATGATGCATCCCGAGACCGCATAGTAAGTATTAAGATTTGCTTGATAAGAGGCATTAGGATTAACCCATGTTTTAAACTTGTAATTGTTATGATGGTCACATTGATCATGTAACTATCCCACACCCTTTCCATGCACTCATTTTTAGTGCAGGATACCCCTAGTACAACCCTCTAAGCCTATCCTTTTTCATGGTTCTCGTAATTTTCTAGAGAAGTCAAACTATTAATGAAGAACATTGTCACCCTTAAACCAATAGTTACACCCAAATCGCCTTAGCCCACTTTGTATGTACTTATTTTTAGTATATTATTGTTTTAACTCAAGTTAATTATTTAAGTACACGGTTGCTAAGTCCTTATCCTTGTAAATACTATTTTGGGACGATTGGGATTTATGGTAGTATTTATTTCGCAGAAGAATGGGGAAGAAAAGTTAAGTCAATACCCCCATATATTTGTTAGATAATCTCCATGTTATTTTGATCCACCTCAAATCGGGTCATTAGTTAGATTGTAAATATCGAGCATGTAAAAAGCTCAAGTGTAGGGGTACGTGCTATAAACCCCACGTTGTGATGTATTATGTTATTCAAAAAAAAGAAAAAAAAGAGATTGATGTAAAGTTTGTATATCTTCGTCCGAGTCTTGGCTTAACAACCAAACCAACGTGCATTTGTATAAATAATTAGCTAACCCTTCCACTCCAAATTCACCCAAAGCAACATCCGTTTCTGTTTCCATTATATGTTATCTTACACCTATACCCCACAACCCTTTAAAAAACCTCTTAGATAGTAATGAATAATGCTTGCGCCTAGCGGTGGAGGTTTGATCCTTTACCAAGCCTATGGTAATTTATATGCTATGACAGGTAATGAGTGTTGATTTTCTATTTCCCTCATTATGTTAATAAATTATATACACCCAGGTGAAAGATGGTAAGAGTCCCAAAACACTATTGAATGCAAGTATATACTTTCCGTGCTTTTTAATTACACGGTCTAGAAGGTGTGGTTGTAAAATAATTTTAAGAGTAAGTAAAAATGACCACATATTGCTATTGTCTAGGTAGAAAAGCCTATTTACTTAGAGACAAGCAAATCTCAAGTGTAAGGGTATTTGATGAGTTGTTATTTTTATACACTTTTAAGTGTAGTTTAACCTCCTAAATTTTGCATTTATGCCAAAACTAGTACTTAATCGTTCTTTCAGCGTACAGCATTTGGAGGAAATACACGTGACTTGGGCTCATTTGGAGAAGAAACGAACAAGACTACGGACCTACACCAACATCTCTTAAGAATTTCTACTCAGAAGCTGGAGACAGCGTCACAGATTACACGTGACGCCATCATAACTCATACCAAGACGGCGTCACAAGATCCCAAGACGGCGTAAGAATGCATGACCCAACCCATTATCTAGAATATTCTATTCATGACGGCATCACAATTAAAACGCGACATCGTTACAGCGATTTTCCTATATATACAAATTCGTTTTTAGGGTTTTAAGTGTGTAACTTTAGAGTAAAAGAAAGGGATGAACCCTAGTTCATTTAGCAGCTGTCAGGGATGATTTTAGGGCCTTAAAACCCTATTGTACTTCCTTCAATTCATGTTTTAATCAAGTAAGGCTATCTTAATCATTCAACATGTCTTGTTGTTTGATTCTTATCTGTTCTTGCTTTATCTTTAACATGCTTGGCTAAACCTTCTATTGTGTTGATGACATCAAATAACGTCTATTTTATAGCATCATTTATCCCATATTATTAACCCATTTTGTATAATTATTGCAAAAAATTATTACTTAATCGTTTATATTTGAGAATTGCAGTAATTATGGAGTACTTGGTGAATATTAGCAAAAGGCGTGCAATCTGGAGCTTAAATAAAGATATTTTGAAGATTACTATTCAGAAGACCAATACGCTGTATCCATCAAGGAAGATACGGCATATCCGTGCCTGCACTCACCAAAGACCACAAAGGAATGAAGCTTAATACGCCATATCCAGAGAGACTCAATACGCCGTATTCAAGATATAGTATGTGAATATTCTTGAAGATATCAAACGTGGTCCCTACTCCAAGAAATCCCCAATACGCCATATCCAATCTTTGGATACGCCATATCGAACCGACTTCTAGACCCTATAAATACAAAACTCAAAAAACAAGTTTTAAGTGTGCTAAATTATATTCTCGATACCTAAACCACAAAAGTTGATTTTCAGAGGAGAAAAAGAGCAGAAGAGGTCAAGCAACGTTATCAGTTCCATATGAGACATCGTGTAATTCCATATACTTTAGTAATCGTTTAGTTTTTGGTATCATTCGTTAACTCGGTTAGTTTACCTTGAATAAATACTTGCTCTTTTGTTTATTATGACGTTTGAAGGCTAATACCTTTGGGTATTAGCCACTATTATGAAGATTTGAATGTTTGGTATTGTTTATCTCGATTTCTTGATTTATCATTGTATGCTTGTTTATGTTAATCAATTTATACTTGTTTACGTGCTTCCGTATGCGACCTATCATTCAACTGGATCTAGTGATACGGACCAAGTAATCTAGAGTCCAAGATAGCTCTCTATATAGTGGTTTATACATCTAGAATCATAGGATCACAAGTATTGTCCTTCTAAATATATGTCTAGGATACGCTTCGGTCTTAACTAGTTAATTGGATATTGCCAATGGTTTATTGAACATGTTGACTAGAAAGTGAACCTAGATAATTCAACAAATAACGTACTGATTCCATTGGATAGTTGGACAAGTGGACTACTACTGTATAAATTTCCATTAAGCAGTAAGTGGGTAAAGTCTCTATGAGCTAGGGTTTAACAAGATCACCATTTCTTTAATCTCTAAGATAGATTATAATCAGCAAATAAGGATGCTTTATGCGGATGCTTTAAGTGTGACAGAATTAATGTGTCTAGGTCTTAGGAAGAAGTCTCGCCTAAGTCTTAAGAATGATATGCCACCTCAAGAGAAGAAATCATTGCACTAAATAAACAAACCAACGTTCTAATCGGATTAATAATGGTTAATACAGTTTTCTTATATAAGGCTCGACCGCTCTTTTATCTTCTGTTAATTAGCTTGCGTGGGTTAAAGTGTCTTGAATTGATTGTAGTCACCGACCAACCTGTGCCAGTCTCTAAGGCTGAAACCCCCTTTTACCTGTTAGAATTAGGATTAGAACTAACATAGGTTTAGCATATGTTTGACTTAGATTAAATTTAACATAGATTAGATAACCAAAAGATAAATAAATTAAGAGATTTAACCTCGCTTCAAGTGTTCGACACCCTACATACTACGAATCTACCATCGACCGGGTACATTGCCCGTTAAAGTGACGTTTTTGGTTAAGTCGGCAAAATATAAATTTAAAACTTGAAACACCTTAAATATACACCACACAACGACCACATCAAGATTTTGGCGCCGTTGCCGGGGAGTGAAAATTAATCTTGATTTCTATTTTATGTTTTGGCTATTAGATTATATCTACCCCTTAGGAGTAGTGTTAATTAGATTCTTGTTTATTACGTATATTTTTGTATATTTGTTATTTTAATTGTTTGATTGTATATTTGTGTTTAATTGTTTGCGCATTTAATTATTTTGCTAATACACTATTCTGGTCGATAACTGAATACGGCGTATCCACTTCCATTGGATACGGCATATCCATTCTTCTAACCAATACAGCGTATTCGATTCAACTGATTAATACGGCGTATCCACTTCCATTGGATACGGTGTATCGATCATCCATAACAGAAGCAGAACCTAAGTTTTCATATCTAATTTCCGTGCTAAAAAATTTTCTATCCCAAAAGAGCCCATCCTACTGATTATTTATCCCATGTTTCAGGTAGTGCATGACAAGGCGTTCAGCTAACAGACTATTCACACCTTACAAAGAACCGGAACGATAATTTCGATCATCTAGGAGACACTTCAAGACACTAAGTCTTGACGAATTGAGATCGCCTGATTTCAATTTACTTTCTGACCAAGAATACTCGGAGGAAGAAGTTGCGGAAACAATGGCGGAAACTATGGAGCATTACATGAGCAAGACCCAAGCTAACAATAGATCGGGAGTTGCTAGGCCGAAAATTAAAGACAAAGATAACTTTGAACTAAATGGCCAATTTCTCAAGGAACTACGTACTAACACCTTCAGCGGTTCGGATCATAAAGATGTGAACGAACACATTGAGAAAGTTATTGAGATCATGGATTTATTTCACATTCCTAATATTACTATAGACCAAGTAATGCTTAGAGCCTTCCCCATGTCCCTAACCGGAGCCTCAAGTCGATGGCTAAGAAACAAACCAACTTGTTCGATTATAACCTAGGAAGATCTGAAAACTAAGTTTCTAAGCAAATATTGCCCACCTACTCATACTGTAAAGAAAATGGAGGAAATTAACAACTTTCAACAAGAGCCTGATGAAAACCTCTATCAAGCCTGGGAAGGATTTAAAGAGCTATTGATGAAGTGTCCTCAACACTATTTAACAGAGATGCAGGAGGTAGTCTTGTTCTATAATGGATTGGATGTTCTAACTCGACAAATTATTGATTCAAGAGGTGCCATACCATCAAAAACTACCGCTGACGTAAAAATAGCCATCCAAGAAATAGCTGAATACTCTTAAAAATGGCACAATGGAACATCAAGAGTCTGAAGCACTAAAACTTCTGATGGATTAGCAGCAATACAAGCACAAGTGAACAATCTTGGAAGAGAAATCAAAAAGGTAAATGATAAAGTTTATGCTGCTCAAATAGGATGTGAACAATGCAAAGGACCCCATTACACCAAAGATTGCCCACTCAAAGAGTAAAAACTCTTAAAGAAGCTTACTACACGCAATTTAGTAGACCTTTTCAAGGAGGGTGATATAAAGCAACAACTCAAGGGTACTATCAGAGGAGCAACACAAATCCTTTATACCAAGAGCAAAGCAATCTATGGAAGATACCCTGAGAAAATTCATAAGTGAATCAGCAAAGAGACACGAAGAAAATTCTAATTTGATTAAAGAAATCCGAGATGCGATAGATGCTGCCATTAGGAACCAAGGAGCGTTAATTAAAACTTTAGAAATTTAAATCGGTCAAATGAGCAAGGTACTACAGGAAAGAGGATTTGGAAGCCTACCAAGCTCAACTGAAACAAACCCGAGAGACCAAGTCAAGTCAATCTCTACTACTATTGAAGCTGATTCACACTCAATACGCCGTATTGGATCATCCCAATACACCGTATCCACTGGACAGAACAGTACGCTGTTGTACAAGTCAAGACAAATGATGGTTCCTTTTCCAAGTCATTTGGATAATCATTACTGTGAAGAAGAAGAAGGGAACTATGGACCAAAATTTGCAGAAGCTTATGGAGCTTCACATATCAATGACACCATACCCCAAAAGGATAAAGACCCAAGGAGTTTCACTTTACCTTGCTATATTAATAATGTTTGTTTTGACAATGCCCTTGTTGACTTAGGAGCTAGCGTTAGTGTAATGCCTCTATTGACCTACCTTAACTTAGGATTAGGCGAATTAGCTCACACTAGGTTGACAGTGGAATTAGCAGACAGGACTGTGAAATATCCAAAAGGAATAGCTGAAAACGTACTAGTAGGAATTGGCAAATTTACTTTCCCAGTAGACTTTATAATTCTTGATATGCCCGAGGATATCAAAGTGCCCTTGATCCTCGGAAGACCATTTTTGTCTACCGCCCGTGCTAAGATTGATGTTTACAAAAGAAAGATTACTTTAAGGGTCGGGGAAGAAAGGATTGTTTTCTCAAGTGTTAAACCTGCTAGTAGTTTAATTAAGAGGGTCTACATGCTAAGTTTGAGAGAAAGAATGGAACTTGATTTAGAAGCTAGGCTTATGGGAGAGACTCTGGTGTTAAATAGATCATTAGACCCTTTCTTGGAAGATTACATTGAATTAAATGATCTAAATGAACCATTTGAGCTTAGGAGAAATCAAGGAGATGATTTGATGCCCACCATTGAGGAAGGTGAGGTAATTGAGGAATTTAGAACTAGGGATGAAGATCTTGATACTGTAATTGATGATTACCCTAGTTATTGCGACGATGATAAGAAAATTCACATAGACTATGCCTACAACTTAAAGTTTTCATGCATAATAGGATTTGAATTTACACACGTCAACTTCTTCCCACTGTTGTACGTCAATGTGATGTCCAAAAAGTTTCATAACTCAATAATGAAAGATAAGATGGTGTACAAAGAGGATAATGTTGTAGGAGCCTTAATGAATGTGCCTATTTTTGTTGGAACCTTTTCCGTTGTGACTGACTTTGTAGTTTTGGAAGATATGGATGCTTATCGTGATGAAGGAATGGGCGATGTTATTGTTGGCGAACCGTTCTTAAGAGAAGTTGGAATTAAAGCAAGACGGTTCGATGGAATGATTACCATTTACAATGGTGGCGATGAAGTAACTTACCAAATGGTACGATCACATCCGAGGTTTAAACACCACACTAATGAGCAATGCCACAAAATCCCTCCATTACTAAAGGTAAGTGAGAAAGATGAGAAGAATGGAATCTCGCATGCATACCAAAAGCTTAAGGGATTCAAGAAAGGAGTTTTGAATCTATGACCCGATTACATTTGAAATGCGAAGACGGAAGAATGGTTCACATGCGGGCACATTCGCGTGCATGAGATGGAATGAAAGTGAAGCTGAAGACAAGTCTAACTTAAAGACTTTGTTGTAAATAAAAGTGATTCCCGAGAGACAACCCGGATTGTTATTTAATTTTATTGAGTCTGTCTTCCCAGACATCAATACGGCATATCCGCCCCATACCATACGGCATATTGATTATCTGGACATTAGCAGTCTTTACTTTTTTATGCACTTTAAAAACATTATTGTTAGTTTTGGAATACGGCGTATTCCTTAACCTGATACGTTGTATCCACCAGACTGACTCGTATTTAGTTTGTTTAGTTTAGTTTAAATTAACCGTAGGTACCAAGATAGGAATGCACATATTTTTCCTATGTTAAATACAAGACCTCATGAAAGAAATATCGACGAAGTTGGTGGAATGCTCAAATTTAAATAATGTTTAATTGTCCTATTTTTCATACTAAAATGCTTAAATTATGCTCAAATTTAAAATTTTTTCAAGCATACTTTTTTGAAATTACATGTTACATAACCCGCACACAATAACCCTTGTTAGATATTATGAGGATTCAGCCTTTCCATTTCTAAATGTTTACCTAAATTCCATAAAATATGAGTGTGTCGGTGACGTTGTAGACTCTAGAACTTGGCTTGGTATATCACTCGAGACCACAGTAATGAGTATTATGGATTTAATTGGAGTAACTTGTTTAAATTGGTAAATTTTAGTATTACACCTAAATCGCCTTTATATGTTGTTTATTAACTAACTACATAGGTTAGTTAACCTCCAGTTTAAACCCCTTTCCACTCTCATCTTTAGAGTGATGATCTACTAGAACAACCCGTAAAGCCAATCCTTTAAGAATTTACACCAACTATTTGTTTCGTTACACCCTTACACCTTAACCTACCCTATCAGATTAAGTTTAATTTACAGTTGCTAGTTGCTTAAAGTGTAAAGTTTGTATTTCCCGAGTCTTGTGTTATTTTCTATCCTTGGTACGGTTGGAAATTTGTACATTGCAAATGGGAATGTATATCATAGTCAAAACTCATGTGATTTTACTACCATCACAATTAAGGCTGAAAACCCCTTTTACCTGTTAGAATTAGGTTTAGAACTAACATAGGTTTAGCATAGGTTTGACTTAGATTAGATTTAACATAGATTAGATAACCAAAATATAAATAAATTGAGAGATTTAACCTCGCTTCAAGTGTTCGACACCCTACTTACCACGAAACTACCACCGACAGGGTACACTGCCCGTTAAAGTGACGTTTTTGGTTAAGTCGGCAAAATATAAATTTAAAACTTGAAACATCTTAAATATACACCACACAACGACCACATCACAATAGTTAAACACATAGATCCTATTATGCAGCTATATGAAGGACTCTTAGGTTATAGTCTAGGTCAAACCATCTACATCTCTATAACCAATGGCTCTGATACCAATCCGTCACACCCCGCCAAGGCAGAAACATGAGGCGTAACATCATGGGTATCATCACAACACAATGATGTCAACAATAGAGAGAACTACAATGCATTAAACAAAACGAAAATGGACACAAAGTGTCATGACAATAGCCTACACAAGAAAAGAGGAGTCTTATCTTGAGCGTAAAAATAGGCACTCCAATACAAAGACCATAAATAAAAAATATCTCAAAAAACCTATAACATTCAACACCATTCAAAGTATCAAATCCAAACAAATTATCGATATGAAAACTAGAGAGAAAAACTCCGCATGCAACCTACAGTCTGCACTAGCCAAGCTTCCTAACTTTCAACATTCCTCAAGATGCTCACCTGAAAATGATGCTTAAAACATCAACAAATATGTTGGTGACAGTCATAGGTTTTAGACACACAATTATACTCGTTTCACTGTGATTAAAAAACAAGGCAAGACAATAATGAACTATCATGACCCTATGCTAGCATGCAATCAAATCAACACATTCACATACTGGGTAGGCATACCCATCCGATCCCATGGTACCATAACCAACACTGAGTAGGCGTACTCATCCGATCCCAAATCAATACCATAAGTATCACTGAGTAGGCGTACTCATCTGATCCCAATCAATATCACAAATCACACTGAGTAGGCGTACTCATCCGATCCCAATCAATACCAACATGTAACACATAGTCATATAATAGTCATGTAATGTCCATACTCAACTTAAAACACATAATCACAGTAATGAAACATTTCAAAACATTTACATCATTTCCATCCCAATTTAAAAACGGAAAAATGGGACTATGAAACTCACCGGATGCACAGCTGCTTCACAAATTCCTCACAATCAACTAAACACAAATAAACACATGTTACACGCGATTAGGCTAAATGCCCAAGACGATGTAACAATTAATTGATGGAATAATATGTCTATATTATGATTATAAACCCCTTTACCACACTTCCCATACCTTACTTATCCTAATACCCTTAATCCATTTATTCGAGTTTTCTAGCTTTTTGACAGAATTTTGTAGTCAATTCATGACTACAAATAAAATACTAAATCATCAAATTGACTTTCCTTACTACATTCCCTACCTTCCCAATGGTTTATGAACTACTATGATTTTTTAGAAAAAATAATATCGACCATAACTACATTATACAAATTTAACATCACAAAGTACTCAAATTCGGATCTGATTTGACTATCAAAAAGTTTAGTTTGATCAGACCTATTTAAACACTTAGGACAATTCTACAAAAATTCTAGAAAATCATAAACATCATGAACTTGCTATTGTAGCAATCCCATCAATTAAAAAGATGTTTTGATATGGTTTTTGACCTCACAAACACAACCCAGAATCTGCCCTAAAAATTCAGATTTGACAACGAATCTTGTAAAATTGTTTTGACTGACTTCCAGTCACTTTTAATTCATGAAACCAATGGGGTTGGAAAGTATACTTTCTGTAGATAATTTTAGTCTTAAGAAAATCAATAAAAGCTATTCGTATGACCAAGTTATGCCACTTACAAAATGACCTAAAAATCTGCCCAATTTTAATTCCAAATTTAACAACCACTACACCTAACCAAACGCATCCAAACACTATTAATTACATCATAATTGATTATTAATGGTCATCTTAACATGTTTACTGAATTTTAAAGAAACCCTAATTCCACTAATTAATGTTACTAATATAAGGAGAATTAAACAAGAATGGGATTGAAGATCATACCTAAAACCTTGAACCGATTACACTTGATTCTTGATAAAAAAAAATTTCTCTTCTTGGGGTTTCGGTCGAGCAAAAGGAACAACGGGGGAGATGACCAAATTTTGTATTTATAGGCTATACCTAATTCCTAATCCTTATCTAATACTAATTTGTTTTATACTTAAACTCTTCTCTTTTTTTCCTTTTTTTCTCCATAATCGGCCCCCATATATATATATATATATATATATATATATATATATATATATATATATATATATATATATATATATATATATATATATCTCAACCTTCTAATTATTATTAAATGTATAATTACTCTTATTTTGTTATTTTTATAAAAACCCTTTATTAATTTAGTAAACCTTTTAAATAAAAACTAGTTATAAACTTACTATTTATAAATTTCATTTCATATATTACTTTCCAAATTTAGAAAGACTAACGCTTAATTAACTTAAATACTAGACTTAATTCATACCTAGGAATACATTATCTTCTCTTTACACTAATACTATAATTATTCACCAAATAACACGACAACGCATAAAATCATGCTATCATTTCCATTGTCACAAAATGTGAACGAAATGAAATAGCTACCAAAACCACAACTCAATCACAATAAGATGAACATGCATCACGGATTGATATCAAATACTCATATAAGGTCACATAAGCACTCAAATATAACACATATAAATACTTTACAACAGAAGGTCAACCTTACTACACCAATAATTACTTTCTCTGGCATTGAGAAGCATAAGATGTTCTCCATCGTCTCTGAACCAGTATATGACATTATATTAAAAAATAGAAAGAAAGTAATAAGAGTGATGAGACATCAAGAGGTTTATAAGTTCTATGATGCTACATTAAAAAGAGTCTTAGAAGGGTTGGAAGCTATAATAATGATGTGAAGCATGGTTATGTGACTCCAAGTCTCAGTAAAGAAGATGTTAAGTACCTATAATTGTTTGAGGAAGAAATTGAAGAACGGTTGAAGCATCATGATCAGATAAGATGATGGGAAATGTATGTGAATAGAAGACCACTAGGATCAAGAAGGGAACGCCTAGAATAATCAACTATTAGGGAGAGATTGTTAGGATCATAAAAGTGTCGATTATGATACTTTAAGTGGTTTTATTTATTATTAATGTTTAGTCTTTATATTACAAGTAGAAAGTAGTTTGTAATAAGGAGAAATATGCTTAAAGTGAAAAATAGCATATTATTCAAAGAATAGGGACTAGATTGCAAATTAGGAACCATAGTTAGAGGAAGAGACAAGAGAACGATAAGAGTAGAGGTACGAAGTCAGAGGTATAAACTAAAAGACGAGTAAATTAAGAGTTACTACTATGCATGAAGTTTAATCTGAGAACAGAGAGTAGAGTTTTTCGACAATGAGTAAGATATAACGAGTATTATAAATGTATAAAGAGAGACTATGATAGTCACTACAAGACCAAGCTAGAGGGGCATTCAGAGTAAAGAGTAACAGAATGAAAGAGAAGAACTATTCTTAGGTTTTACAGAGAAGAGTGATAAGAGAAACTAGAAGCATTAGACATAGAGCCAGTAGTTAGGGAGATACCTTCTATAGCAGTAGAGTTAAACCAAATAATAAAAAAGAATCTTCAACTAGATATCCAATTATAGGGTTATATAGTTAGAAGGAAAGACGAAAAAAGAGAAGAAGAGTTTTAAGTGCAGATATGAGTAGAATAGAGTAAGAAGAGTAACTAAGATAGGAGATTATAATCAGTAGCGCAGATTTACACTGATAGGAGTTAGAGCTTAAAAAAAAAACACAGATTACGCTTCAATAGCATCTAGAGAGTTGAAAAAAAGAGCGCTGCAAGAGTACAGAGTACAAAAGAAATTGGTTAGAGATTATAATAACGAGAGCAGAGATTACATACTAAGATATAGACCCAAGGGAAAAAGAGTTAGAATAGCAGTTAAAGAAATACCAGAGCAGATAATATCTACAGACGAATGTGAGATAATAGAAGAAGATAAAACGAAGTTAAGGAAAGCGAGTCAAGGGAGACTAGAGAGTAAGATTTTACCCCTAGAACAACCCGTAGAGCAATTCCCTTTAGGATACTACACCAATTAATTTTGTTTCGTTACACCTTACTCTTAAGGACCCTGTTGATTAAAGTTTAATTTTTTCAGTTAGCTAGTTGCTAATTGTTAAGTTGGTATTTCCCGAGTCTGTGTTTTTTGGGTATGGTTGAGAAGAAATTGCACATCGCAAATTAGGAATGTATACTATAGTCCAAATCATGTATTTTTACTACCATCGCAATTAATGGTACATCCGAAGAACGAAGAATTATCGAAGGAATTATCCGGAATTATTATGATCGTGAAGATGGTGAAACTACACCGAGTTTTGTAGTATAGTGTTAGCAAAAAAATCAAAAAAATTAGAAAAATCGCAACAAAAAAGAGAAGGAAAGTTTGAAGATAATCATTCGCAAACTACGAAGGAATTACACGAAGGATCGATTATTCGTTGATACAAATCGACGATGTAGAGTATTGTATAAAGTGGAAGATATCGCCACTTGCCTTGTATAATATGTAAAGTATGGGATGTTTGGGAAGCTGACCGTTATGGGAACACCAACTTAGGTTGTTGTTTTTGATATATGATCAAGACGTTGTAAATAGTTGTGTCTTTATTATGGTAACGGTCAAGAAAAAGTGTCTAGCAACTTGTATTTTAAACTTAATCTATTTGTTTCATAATTTCTATTTAACAACAATTTAATTCCCTTTCCTAATCATTAGCCATGGGTTTTACGCGAATGAGGATGTGATCGAGCGTGCATGTCTATTCCGTCATTACGGCCATGTATGCATGTCTCAGCTGCCTTGTTGGTTTATTACTATTGGTGAAAGTTAGAAGATCCATACCCTATATTACTTTACTATTCCTACTCTTTAGCTTATTCGAGGTGGGAGTAAGCAGTCACATGTGTCTATCCCGTTGTTACGGGTGTATATGTGTGGTCTTTGTCGCCCTCCTGGAATATTGGTATCGACAAAGATTAGTTAGAGTAATCAACCCTAAGCCTTCTCAATAAACCCATATTTACCTTTATAAACTTGTTACTCCTTAGCTTTAGCGGTAAAGATGTGTATCGTTGCCAAGCTTATGATAGAATACTCGTCACGATCGAGCAATTGATCGAATTAGTTACATGTTACCACATAGATTAGTTGAGTGACTTGTGTGTTTTCATCTTCCTATTTCGTGAGGTGTTTGGTTGTGTACCTCGTCATTTGATCAAATAATTCTTTAACGGAAAATATCCTTAGGGATACATTTTATAAATTTCTAAAGGCTACTTAAGGACAAATAGGATTCAAGTGGGGGGGTATTTAATGCCATCAAATAACATCTATTTTATTGCATCGTTTATCCATGTATTAACCCTTTGTGTTAATTATGAAAAGAATTGTAACTTAATCGTTTATATTTGAGAATGAAGTAAATTACGGGGAGTACTTGGTGATATTAGCAAAGGCGCGCATTCTGGAGTTAAATGAAGATGATTGAAGAGTACCTTTCTGATATCCAATACGCCGTATCCATAAGGAAGATACGGCGTATCCGTGCCTGCACTCACCAAAGACCACGAAGGAAACAAGCTCAATACGTTGTATCCAGAGAAGACCAATACGCCGTATTGAAGATATAGTATGTAAAGATTCTGGAAGATATCAAGCGTGGTCCCTACTCCAAGAATACGCCGTATCCAATCCCTTGGATATGCCGTATCGAACCGACTTCCAGACAGTATAAATAGAAAACTCAAAAACGAGTTTTAAGTGTGCTAAATCATATTCTCGATACCTAAACCATAAAAGTCAATTTTCAGAGGATAAAAAGAGCAAAAGAGGTCTTGAAAACGCATTTCCAATCCATAGAAGACAACGTGTAATTTTATACTTTGTAATCCTTCAGTTTTTTGGTTCATTCGTTAACTCGGTTAGTTTACCTTGCTTAAAACAATTACTCTTGTATTATTTGATGTTTGAAGGCTAATACCTTCAGGTATTAGCCATTATTATGAATGATCTGCCTGGGAGTATGAGAGGTTTTGGTTTATATCTCGATTGCTTAATTTATCATTGCATGGTTGTTTATGTTTATCAATTTATACTTGTTTACGTGCTTTTGTATGCGACCTATCATTCAACTGGATCTAGTGATACGGACCAAGTAATCTAGAGTCCGGGATAGCTCTCCATATAGTGATTTATACATCTTGAATCATAGGATCACAAATATTGTCCTGCTAAATTTGTGTCCAGGATACGCTTTGGGCTTAACTAGTTAATTGGATATTGCCATTTGGTTTATTGAACGTGTTGACTAGAAGATGAACCTAGATAATTCAACAAATAATGTTTTGATTCCATTGGATAATTCAACGTGTTGACTAGAATAATATTTTAATTCAACAAATAATGTTTTAAGCAGTAGGTGGGTAAAGTCTCTATGAGCTAGGGTTTAACAAGATCACCATTGCTTTAATCCTTAAGATAGATTGTAATCAAGTAATAAGGATGCTTTATGCGGATGCTTTAATTGTGACAGAATTAATGTGTCTAGGTCTTAAGATGAAGTCCCGCCTAAGTATAAGAATGATATGCCTCTTCGAGATAAGTAATCATTGCACTGAATAAACAAACCAACTTCTAATCGGATTAATGATGGATAATACAGTTTTCTATCATAAGGCTCGACCGCTCTTTTATCTTTTGTTAATTTGCTTGCGTGGGTTAAAGTGTCTTGAATTGATTATAGTCACCAAACAAACCTGTGCCAGTCTCTTAGGCTGAACCCCCCTTTTACATGTTAGAATTAGGATTAGAACTAACATAGGATTAGCATAGGTTTGACTTAGATTAGAATTAACTTGGATTAGATAAACCAAAATATAAATAAATTAAGAGATTTAACCTCGCTTCAAGTGTTCGACACCCTACTTACCACGAATCTGCCACCGACCGGGTACACTGCCCGTTAAAGTGTTGTTTTTGGTTAAGTCGGCAAAATATAAATTTAAAACTTGACTATCATAAATAAACACCACACAACGACACATCAAGTTTTTGGTGCCGTTGCCAGGGAGTGAAATTTAATCTTGATTTTTATTTTATGTTTTGGTTTTTAACATTAGATTAGATCAACCCTTAGGAGTAGTATAAATTAGATTAGTGTATTTTCTTGTATATTATGTATATTTTTGTATATTTGTTAGTTTAGTTGTTTTCTTGTATATTTGTGTGTTTAATTTAATTGTTTTGCTAATACACTGTTCTGGTAGATAACTCGATACGGCGTATCCACTTCCATTGGATACGACGTATCCAACTTTCTGTCTAATACAGCGTATTCACTCAACAGATATTGATCATCTGTACAGAATCAGAATCCTAAGTTTTTATATTTGATTTCCGTGCTAAATTTTTTTTCTATCCAAAAGAGCCTATCTTATTGATTGTTTATCCCTTGTTACAGGTAGTACATGACAAGGAGTTCTACAAGAGAATTATTCACACCTCATAAAGAACCTGAACGAGAATTTCGATCATCTAGGAGACACTTCAAGACACTAAGTCTTGATGAATTGAGATCGCCTGATTTCGATTTACTTTCTGACCAACAATACTCGGAGGAAGAAGTTGCAGAAACAATGGCAGAAACTATGGAGTAGTACGTGAGCAAGACCCGAGTTGATTATGGATTGGGGGTTGCTAGGCCCAAAATTGAAGACAAGGATAACTTTGAACTAAAGGGCCAATTTCTTAAGGAACTAAGTAGTAACAACTTCAGCGGTTCAGATCATGAAGATGCGAACGAACACATTGAGTAAGTTCTTGAGATCGTTGATCTATTCCACATTACAAATATTACTATAGACCAAGTGATGCTTAGAGCATTCCCTATGTCCTTAACTGAAGCCGCAAGCCGTTGGCTAAGAAACGAACGAACTGGTTCAATTACAACTTGGGATGGTCTTAAAATGAAATTTTTTAACAAAATTGCC
>BQNB010099276.1:0-24960 GCA_026074375.1 Tanacetum coccineum
GACTAAATAAAACGTAAATAAAAGAAAATACAAGACTAAATACAAATGGACATACTAACTTGGCTTATATTATGCATAATAAAGTTGTTTCATTTAAAATATCATGGAAAACTGAATGCATCAAATACGGGTGCAAACGAGTCAAGCTTTCATCAAGCAACTTGAGTTCGAGTTCAAGCTCGGCTCGACTGAGCCGAGCTTTTATCGAGCTCAAGCCCAATAAACTGGCTCGAAACATGTTATGAGCCGAGCTCATGCTTTTGATTGCTCGGCTCGAGCGCTCAATAACGATCTTTTCAAGCCTTAGTATAAATATATTTTTATATTTTTTTATATAAGTAAATAAGGTTGATTTGATTATTAACCTAATTGTTGAATATAAGATCCTGATTGATCTCTAGTGTGTGTAAATGAAAGTGTAATAGTGTGTGTGATTAGAGAGAAAATTTCTTAGTTGTTACATCTAACCATTGCATGAATACCCTATCTATAATCTTATTAGATTGGTGACTATACTTTCTTATCTTAATACAAATAGTCCCTGCACTTTATACTAGTGCTTACAAGTAGTTTATTTCTTTATTTCTAATAGTTCCCCCTAAATGATCTACTCAAGAACTATCATATTTGTGTTTTTGATTACGACTTCTTCCTTATGCTTGAACACTTTATTATGAAGTAATTCATCATTTTCTTTTTCTTTGAAGCTCGAAAACACTGAGAATTCTTTATGAAAGCTGAGGATTGTCACACCCCCAGACGGGGCCTGGACGGAACACGTGTCCGGAGGCGTGACTTAATTGAGCATCTTAAGTACAAAGCATAAAGAACGACCTCTAAGGGTACGTTTTGAAAATAAACACCGTTGCATAAATTAAAAATAATAATAATAAGTTTTACATCGATTGAATTTAAAAGATTCAAAGTTAAAATGGGAAAGCTTAAATAAGTCAACCACGGGTTTTTTTATTTTTTTGTTGTGTTATTAAAAAACATAGATAAATCTCTGTAAACTAGTAAGGGCAATAACTTCACATAAGTAAATCAAGATCCCATCACATGCTAAAGCAACTGAGAAAAACCAGTGCTTAAACGTCAACTATAAAGTTGAGTGAATTCATAGGTTTAGTTCAAACGTTATTTATATGGACCAGATTATCAACACGTATGCACAGTTATAACCAAATACAACTTACATAAAAAGGTATTTACATAGCACTAAGCTCATTGAACACCGAAGCTAAGTACGTTTATTAGCAGAATAATTGCTAGTTGAAACAAGCCCCTGAGGTAACTGACCATGACTACCTTCTAAGTTCGACATGGTATATATTCGTTTATTAATTATCGGGCACCCCGTGGTATGAGCGCTACTGCACCCGGAATAGGGATAATTAATCCAATAGATCTATTTATACCACTAAATTCTCACAAATAATAAAAGAAATCCGGCGCTCCCTCGACCGGTCCTCTAGTCAAGAGATTGACAGTTCATGATAAGTGGGGCAGTAGTGGTCTAAACGATACTTAGGCAACACGTAAACAGGAAAAATCTCACGCAAAGTACTTGTGTCCAGTTTTAAAAGCAAGCATTGTTTCTCACCCTAAGTTATAAAACATTTATTCAAAACGAGTAAAAGAGTAGGGCTATGAACTCACCTTATACGGGTAGTGGATTAAAAGGAATCAATCAAGTGAATGATGTACAACGAATAACGCTTAACGCAAGAACTAATCATCCAAGCACAAGTAGACATGGCGTATCTCTTTTTAAAACGTACTTTCGAAAGTTATAAGTTTTGACAAGTCTCGACACTTCAAAACATCTTAGAAAATATTTCGTCTTTTAGTGTATTTCGTGTTTTAGTGTATTTTATCTTTTAGTGTATTTTGTCTTTTAGTGTATTTCATCTTTTAGTGTATTTCGTCCTTTAGTGTATTTTGTCTTTTAGTGTATTTCGTCTTTTAGTGTATTTTGTCTCTTAGTGTATTTTGTCTTTTAGTGTATTTCGTCTCTTAGTGTATTTCGTCCTTTAGTGTATTTTGTCATTTAATGTATTTCGTCTCTTATTGTATTTCGTCTTTTAGGTTCCCGACACATCAACGTTGACTCGATAACTAAAATGTTGACATTAATTCGACACTTACGTTTTTCTACATGTTATTATAAGTTTGATAATAAAAGTATATTTTCGACGCTTTTATAAAGTTTATGAAATTTCGGCATGACCCTTCTAAAAATATAGACTTTCCATTTTTATCAACCTCGACTCGTGAAACTATCTATTTTCCAAAGTACATCTTTTATTGACTCGAAAGTATATCCGATATATTTTCGACAACACCTCAAATATCACAACAAATCTGTCTTAAACCTAAACCTCTTCGACATTCAACTTACGCTTACAACAAATCCAACATCTACTTAATCTTTTCGCCAACGATATTTAATTCAACATACGATAAATCTTTAAGTAACCGATATAGCCGTAGTAATAGCAATATATATAACAACATATTCATAATAAACTTTTAAATGCAAAAGTACAACTACTTTTTATTTTCTTCCATTTATAAAGAAAAATATTAAACTTTGAGACTTGTAGTTTTGTAGAAAACTATATAATGATTTTCATAACGATCCGCTTTGTACACCTTGTTCGGGATGATCATACGAATGCAAAAGTATAACTTATTTATAAAAAAAATAAAGATGACTTACAAAGAAGCACGACTAAAGGTGGATTAGAAATAAAAAACAAATCAAACGTTGTTTTACAAATTACCCGGATGAACTAACAATCAACACGAACAATATATCTTCAAGTGGATGATCAAAATAAAAACAAGTAGGTTTGTGTGTGTGTTTTGGTTCGGCAAAGAGAGGAAGAACAAAGATGTATGTGTTTTTTTTTCTTAGTGTGGATTGTTTATGAATGAATGTGTATCATGTATATATAGCTAGCCAAAACCACACACAATGCTAGTGTGTGTGTATGTGTACCGAGAATGGGACAAGGGTGCCCAAGGGGACCAAAATGATCTCTCAATGGGACTTGAGCAAGGACTAGTAAGGCACCATTTTGTAGGAAGCTTGTCCCATGATTCAAATTTCAAATTTTGGCATCCAAGGGGTGTTGTGTGTGTTTGACCGGTTGGTATAAGGCAAAAAGAGGGACCAAAATATTTTTCCCACTTTCTAGGATGACTGGTGCTCTTTGTGAATTAATTTCTAAGACTTTGCATGCACATGTATAAGTATAAATTAAATGTGAAGCACGTAAGTAACGAAACAAGTAACGGTAACACGGAAAATTACGAAATTTTAAATATTGCTTAAAAACATAAAAACACGGATATTGCCAAAATACTACAACGTTTGGTGTCCCGGTTCGCTCCCGGAGATGGTTCTCAGATAATAACAAAACAACTTCCCGGTTAAACGGTAAAGCTAAACGAAACATTTAAAAATTCAAATTTCTACACGAAAACAGCTACTTTGATAAATGGAAATTCTCGGGTTGTCACATTCTTTCCCCGTTAAACAAGATTTGTCCTGAAAGCTTAGGACGCAACCTCTGCAGCGGGTGCAGAGTTGGTGAAAAGATGTGGGTATTTCTTTTGCATTTGGTCTTCACGCTCCCAGGTGAACTCAGGACCTCTCCTGGAGTTCCAGTACACTTTGACAATCAAAATACGACTCTGCTTCAGACGCTTGACCTCACGGTCCATAATCTCGACAGGTTCTTCAATGAAATTCAATTTTGTTTGTCAACTTGGATCTCATCTATGGTATATCAAGCGGTTCCATTCAGCCATGCATTTCTTCAATTTGAGTACGTGAAACGGACATATGAACCTACTCACTCTCTTGAAGTTCTAGACTATAAGGCAAGAACGGTTCCTACTTTTGGCAATGATCTAAAAGGATTAAATATAACGAGGGTTCATCTTTCCCCGTTTGCCAAAATGTATCACTCCTTTCCAAGGAGAACACTTTTCCAAAACAACATGACCTTACTCCTATCATGAAAACTCAAGATTTTTCGTCTTAACATCGGTATAGAGCCTCTTTTGACGATCATGTGCGGCTTGGATAGGCTCTTGATTTAAACTATTCTCTCGTTTGTCTCGTGGAATATCTCTGGCCAGAGAGCTGACTATCTCCAACTTAGCCCAGGCAGTGGGTGATCCGACACTTAAATGCGCCCATACAACGCCTCAAACGGAGCAGCCTTAATGCTGGTATGGTAATTGTTGTTAATTCTACCAACAGTAAGTGTTTATCTCAACCTTTTCCAAAGTCGAGTACACAGGCACATAAAATATCCTCTAACGTTTGAATGGTTCTCTCACTCTGACCATCGGTCTCTGGATGGTAGGCTGTACTCATATCCAATCAAGTACCTAATGCTTTATGTAGAGACTTCCAAAAATATGAAGTAAATTTTCCATCGCGATCAAGAGATGTTCAAAACAGTTACTCCCATGCTTGAAAGACTACTATCCTTCAAGTATTGCAATCGTCCAGATTTTTCTACTAACGTTCATCATTCTCTTTATAGCAAGAAATGCGCAATTTAGTAAGACGATCAAAGATTTACCTATTCGTGTCCTTGCCCAGAGTCTAAAAGGACCGTTGCCTTGCAGTTTAATAAATCACAAAGTCCATTGTTATGTTTTTTCCTCTCACCGATTTCCATTTCGGGATGCTTTGGTTAACCAACAAACCAGATGGTTTTCTGATATTCTATCTAACCTTGCACATTTAATCGACTTGCAGAACATAAGTGGCAATCTCTGCTTTTAATGTTAGTCCAACCAAATATAACGTCTTCCAAGTTCCCTGAACAATCTGTATCCGATCTAGGGTGGAATGGAATACTTTCGACATATGCGCACTCATGCATAATCAAGGCCCTCAAATCACCAAGACATGGAACCAACTTTGATTGTTACAAAGCATAAACATTCCGGTCACGCAAGGGTTCTAACTTGTTAATCATGGCCACTCACACTTCGTTGATTGAAGTTTCTCTTCCTTTTTGGCTTCTATGAGCACGTCTCAAAATCTGCCTTAGGAATTTTTAAAAACCCATAGTTATAACCAAGCAAGGCTCGAACTCTTAGCGCTTGCTTCTTTCCTTCGAACTAAGGCATCAGCCACCAGACGTTCGCCCTTTTCCTGGATGATATTGATCTCACAGTCATAGTCGCTCAACAATTTCTAACCAACGTCTTGCCTCATATTCACTCCCTTCTGGACGAGAATGTGTTGCCAAAACTTCTTAGATCATGTGAAACACAACGCACGTGTTACTGTAAACAGATAATGTCTCCACATTTTTAGGGCAAACCCTACTGCACCAAGCTCTAGGTCGTGTGTGGTATAGTTCTTCTTGTGAACCTTGAGTTGGCGGGATGCGTAAGCTATGACCTTCTCTCTCTGCATCAAAACCCGCCCAACCCTTTATGCGAAGCATCTCAATATACCACGAAGTTCTCACTTCCCTCTGGTAAAGCCAAAATCGGTGCACTACACAACTTTTGCTTCAACAACTGGAATGCAGCTTCTGCCTTTTCTCCTCATTTAAACTTTACGAGTCAACTTTGTTATAGGTCTAGTGATTTTTGAAAAGCCTTCGATAAATCGTCAGTAGTAACTAGCTAAACCTAAGAATTGATAAATCTTGGTAGGTGTCTTGGGTGATGCTCAATCTTTGATTGCCTCAATCTTCACGGGATCAACATGAATGCCTTCACTATCAATCACGTGACCAAGAAATTATACCTTCGATAGCCAAAACTCACACTTTGAGAACTTGGCGTACAATTCTTTCTTCTTCAATAAATTCAAGATCAACTTAAGATGTCCTTTATACTCCTTCCTGCTTTTGGAGTAGATCAAAATATCATCGATGAATACAATCACGAATCTATCCAGATATGGTTTGTACACCCTATTCATCAAGTCCATGAAGACTGCTGGTGCGTTAGTCAAACCAAACGGCATTACTTGGAACTCGTAGTGCCCATAACGGGTCCTAAATGTTGTCTTTGAAATGTCTTCCTTGCGAACTCTGAGTTGATGATAACCAGATCTCAGGTCGATCTTAGAATAGACTCTTGACCAATGTAATTGATCAAACAAATCGTTCGATTCCTCCGAAAAGTGGGTATCGTTCTTTCGCAGTAAACATGTTCAGTTCACGTAGTCGATACACATCCGAAAAGAAACATCTTCTTCTTAAAACAAACAAAACTAACCTGGTGCTCCCAAGAGTGAGGAACTCAGCCTTAGATAATCCCTCTGTTAAAAAGTCTTGCAACTTGAGCTGACAGATTCTTGTATTTTTGGCTGTGCAATCGATACGGTTGCCGTGCTATACAGTGCACACCAGGGAACTAAGTCGATATGAAATTCATCTTGTCGAGCAGCGTAATACTAAGCAAATCCCTGGAAAGACTTTCAGAAATTCCATTATCGATGTGGCTAAAACGATCAGCAAGTCGCCGCTCCTCGACTTATCCTTGCTTCTGGATGTAACTTGTGCCAGATAAACTTGACATCCTTTCTCGATATACTTTTGGTTTACCTTGCACGATATGATATTCAACATTACTTCGTTGTCGCAATTATCACCACGATTATGAACACCTCATTCCAAAGGAATAACGAACAACCTTCTCGTTACAAACGATCAACGCATGGTACTTCGCCAACCAATCCATACCAGTGATGACGTCAAGACTACCAAGCTCTACGGGTATTAGATCTATGTCGAACGTATGACCTAATAATCCTAACGCACAACCTCTAAGAACAATATTTGTTTCTGAAATTCTTCCATCAACAAGTTCTATGGCATAACTAGTGTCTAGAGTGGTTGGTGTAACATCAAGCAAAGCACTAAAGGTAGTCGACACAAAACTTCTATCGACACCCGAATCGAATAACACAGAAGCATAACAGTTATTGAGAAGAAACGTACCCGTGACAACGTTGGAATCAGGGTTTGTTCCTCCTCCACCAATGGCGTAAGCTTTCGCCGTAGTTTTGTTACCTCCAGTCTGGTTTCCCGTCTTGTTTCCATTCTCGTTTCTTGTCTGGTTTCTACGATTTTGATTTCTCATCTTAGGACAATCCTTCCTGAAATGTCCTGGTCTTCCACACTCATAACAAATAATACCTTGTTGATTTCCAACTGGAGCCCTCTGAGTGTTTGGAGCAATATCAGCCCTACAATCCCTAGTCTGATGTCCAACCTTCTTACAGTTTCCACACCTCATAGTACATAACCCTTCATGGTGCAACCTGCACTTATTGCAGTAGGGTAGTGGCCCAGCATATCCCCTTCTTTTGTTGTTCCCAGCCGTATAAGCTCTGGCCACATTCTGCCTACTAGTGTTTTGCCTCTTGAACGGCGGTTGCTGTCCATGGTTATCCCTTAGGTTACTCTCCATCCTCCTTTTATTCTCAGCACTCCTTGCAGCATAACCCTGAACCTTCTTGTCCATTAATTGGTTAGCAATGCGTATAGCATCCTGGAGTCTGGCTGGATTCGCAGCAATCACATTTCCTTGAATGTTGTTCGGTAAACGTCCAATAAACCTTTCCACTATGTCTTCTTCATCAGGGACTATTCTAGTACACAACAAGGTCAACTCCTGAAACCTTTGAGTGTAAGCAGTCAAGTCGTTTACTTTTACGATCAGATTCCACAATTCAGTCTCCATCTTCTGGATTTCATTCCTTAACAGTACACTTCTGTCATCAACTTCATTAGTTCAACCCAATTCATGGCATATGCCGCCTCGACACCAATGGTTCTCTTATGAGAGTTCCACCAGGTCAAAGCATTATCCTACAGTGTGCATGTAGCGTATTTCACTTGGTACTTCGATGGACAATTACTAATATTGAACACAGTCTCCATCTTCTCAAACCAGCGGGTCAATCCGACAACGCCTTCAGATCCTGAAAAATTTTGTGGCTTGCACTTCAAGAAGTCTTGGAAAGTGCACTCTTTAGCCACTGGCATGAAACCTCTATAGTTCATACCATGATTCCTATTTCTGTTTCCATTTTCGTTTCCTCCAATCCCTCCGTTTCCATTTCCTCCATTCCCATTTCCTCCATTCTCGCCTTCTTGTTCATCCACATTCTCATTCAGGGGTTCGAGGGTCCTGGCGGCTTCACGAGCCTCCATCTCTTCAGCGACTCGGCGAGTAACCAATTCTTTAAACTCCTCACGAGTCATGGACGCTCCAAATCGTGTGTTAGGCATCTTCCTACAACACAACAATATAACGTTTGGTAAGATTTCTAGGTGACGCGAGATCACTAACGGTGTTAAATAAAATTTACGGTTAATCACATAGAATATACACGATCAAAATACATATTCACAAAAATCCCATAATGCATGACACAAGAGCATAAGTAAATCAAATCATGACATCATATCATAGTTAAATATCAATTTCATATCATCAAACATAAGTGATTACATCACAACGTTTCAAAATACAGAAAATACGAGTTCTAACACTACGGTCATCACTAAACGCTACTACTCAATGCTGTAATACTAACGAACATCTCTAAGAATGGTAGCCCATGTGCTTCCTAGCACACGCCTCAAGTCTGCCAACTCACTCGATTATAAAATCGAAGTCGTCGTATCTGCCTCTACTCTCTCTGCATACGTGACATGTCGCACTGGAGTCGGTCAACTCTCTGACTCTCAACACTCATGGTGCCTCTAAGCCTCATTTTATCCCTCTCCAACTCAGAAATCCTCTTAGTCAAAGCAATAACTGCCGACTCAACCCCAACAATCCGGTGTCCCTGCTCTCTCTAAACACCCTCAATAGTCTGTATACGATGGACTGGGATAGCCTGTGTGTGATCATGGAACCTCATAACCAAATCTCCTAATGTCTCATATGTAACCTCTACTGCTCCATCCTAAGCAGGCTCAGGAATATCCTTTGGCATCACAGGATGCGTAACCCTCTCAACTCTGACCTCAACCGAGCCTCTTACACCCGTCTCTGTCTCATCTCGATTAATAGCCTCAACTACAACTCTAGCATCAATCCCTCTATCCCTAAGTATATCCCTAAGAGCATATGCGGTAAGCCAATCATCGTCAATCTCTGCCTGAATCTCTAGATCATTATCCTGCTCTAAATGAGGCTCATCACTAACCCTGACAATAGCATAATCCCTTAAACTAATCTCTCTAGGATCAACCTCTACATATGCCAGATAACCAGAATCCTTAACTCTCCTAGGCGATGGTATCAAATCAGCATTGATAGGAGATAAAGCTCTGGATACAGGTGATAATGCAGGTACAGATGTCATGGGGGACCTACGTCTCTTACGAGATAGCCACGCAGAAGTACTCGGTAAATTAGGTGAAGAATGATCTGACAATGGGTGTCTCGAAGAAGGATCAGATGAAGCATCCGAATGAAAATCTGATGATGCCTCTGATGACGAATCTGAAGAAGAATGATCGGCAGAATATCTCATAGCAAGACGATGAGTGGGTAATGGTCCAACCCTCTTCCTCGCAGTCATCATGTGTACTGGCCCATTAAGATGGTAGCGGTACGGTCGACCATGGGGAATAGGTTGTCCAGGTGCTAGAAGCATAACTCGACGACGAGGTATAATAGGTGATCTCTGGGTACAAGCGGTAATCTCAGTGAAAGGTGTATCATGGGTAGGTGATGATGGTGTATCTGGTGCATCACTGTCTGTGAGGTCATCATCTGATGATAAAAATGGTGAGGTATCTGGTAATGAGTAACTGGATGAATGCAAAGTGAATGAATGAATGAATGAGTCATCGAGCACGTCATGATATGATGAAATAAGAAACACTTAGAAATATTAGATATACTTAGTAGTAGGTGTCATGATAGGTGTTCTCTGTGGGTATCACTGGTAGTGTCAGTCTAGTAGCAGGTGAAGTAATCCGGTGTGAGGTGTCCTGAATAGTAGATAGGAAAGTACCAACAAGACACTCTTCAGCATGTGTCCCCACGCTATCCTCAGAGAAATCTAAAATTAATAACGAAATAGCCATAACTTCACAAGCAAAGTTCAATATAAAGCATCTTTATATCAACCATTTAAGCATGAGCAACAATATGAATAGGTGAATGGTATCTAAATAATGCAAAGTGATGAATGAATTAAATGAGTCATCGAGCACGTCATGATAATGAAATAAGAAAAACTTAGAATTATTAGATATACGTAGTATTTTTAATACTTATAATATATTTACGTAGCACCTAGTTAAGTATACTACTATACAAGCTCACGTAAGGCTACATAATCACTGTATGATCACATAACTGTTTATAGTCCATCTAGAGTTTATACTACTGGTTCTCTATAACCTTGGCTCTGATACCAAACTGTCACACCCCCAGATGGGGCCTGGACGAACACGATGTCCGGTAAAGGCGAGACTATGAATGATCAACTCAAGTAGCAAGCATAAAGAACACCTCTTAAGGGTAACGTTTTGAAAAAAAACACCGGTTGCATAGATAAAAAAAAAAAAAATAAAAAAAAAAAATAAAGATAATAATAATAAGTTTTACATTGATTAAAATTCAAAAGATTTAAGTTTAAAACGCGGAAGCTTAAGTAAGTTCAACAACGGTATTTAAAGCATAGATAAATCTCTTGGTAAACTGGTGTAGGCATATAGACTCCATATAAGTCAATCAACAGCATCCATGCTAACACCTAAGAAAAACAGCTTAAAACGTTTTTTCCCCAATACATAAAGTGAAGTGAATTGCCTATTTAAGTTCAAACGTCATTACAGTGACAACACGTTAGTCTAACACTAGGCGACAGTTATAACAAATAAAATTCAGCAATAAAAAGTATTTACGTTGCGTTAAAAAAAGCTCATGACACCGGAAGCGAATTACGTTATCGCACTACATGGCTAGGGATGAACAAGCCCCCTAGGTATACTGACAAGACTACCTTCTTACATTCGACATGGTATATAGTGCCGTTTATGCGGGCACCCCGAGGGTAGGTAGAGCGCATACTCACCACCGGATACGGGATAATTAATCCCAATAGATCTATTTATAACATTCGCGCTCCCTTGACCGGTCCTCCAGTCAAGAAACTGACGGTTCATGATAAGTGGGGCAGTAGTGGTCTAAACGCTATCTTATGGGGCACACTAAACACAGGGTAAAAATCTACACGCAAAAAAAGCACTTGTGTCCGGTTTAAAACAAGCAATGTATTCTCACGGCCCAAGTTAAAAAACATTAATTCATAATACGAGTAAAAGAGTGGGGCTATGAACGTCAACCTTATAGCCGGGTAGTAGTCAAAGAATCAATCAGTGCGAAAACAATCTACGGTTCTAGCGACAACCGATCATATAGTTGTCGTTTTAAGAATGATGTACACACAGATAACGCTTAACTGCAAGAACTGAACTCCAAGCACAAGTAACACGGCGTATCTCTTTTTAAAACATACTTTCGAAAGTTATAAGTTGTGACAAGTCTCGATCACTTCAAAACATTTTAGAAAATATTCGCACTTTTATGTATTTCGCTTTTATGTATTTCGTCTTTTAGTGTATTATCTCATTTAGTGTAATTCATCTTTTAGTGTATTTCGTCTTTAGTGTAATTCATCTTTTAGTGTATTCGTCTTAGTGATTATGTCTTTAGCGTGTAGTTTCGGTCTTTAGTGTAATTTCGACTTAGTGTATTTTGTCTTTATTGTATTCTGTCTTTAGTGTATTTTTTGAACACATCTATCGTTACTCGAAATAACTAAAAATGTGACCTTAAACCCTATACATACGTTATTCTACATTTTATCATAAGTTTGATAAAAAAATATAATTTTGTACGCTTTTATAATGTTTTACGAAATTCGAAGACCTTTCTAAAAATATAGACACTTCCATTTTTATTAACTCTCGTCTTGTGAAGCTATCTATTTTACAAAGTGTAACTTTTATCAACTCGTACGTATACCCGTCATATTTCGCGACAACACCTTGCAAATATAGCATACAAGTCCGTTCTAACCTTAAACCTCTTCGACTTCAACATAAAGCATAAGACAAAATCTAACATCTACTTAATCCCTTCGCCGAACAATATTTAACACAATATACCAATAAATTCTTAAATGACGAAATAACCGTAATAATAGCATAATAATATCAACATAAAAACAAAAAACTTTAAATGCAAAAGTACCCACTTTATGTCTTTCCATTTTATCATAAAAAATATTTCTAACTAGAGACTTGTGGTTTTATAGAAAACTAGGTAATGATTTTCCACAACGATCCGCTTTGTAAAAACACCTTGTTCGGGATGATCATAGAATGGCAAAAGAATACCACTTATTTAGAAAAAATAAAGAAGACTTACAAAAGAACTACGACAAAGGTAGATTAGAAAATACGAAGAACAACCCTTCCGTTGTATTTACAACACACCGGATGAACTAACAATCAACACGAACAATATATCTTCAAGTGGATGATCAAAGATCAAAAATGAAAGGGTTTGGGTGGTTGCTTTGGTTCGGCAAATAGAGAGAAAAAGGAGAAAGAGAAGTAAAATTTTATATGTGTGTGTTGGTTTGAAAGTGAAGTGAAATGGAATGAGCAAATGAGGTTATAAATATGCAAGCTCCAAAATTCACAACACAACATAATATTAGTTGGGTTGTTATACTGATCGGACAAGGAAGGGGACAACACAAAGATGTACCAATTTGATCTACCCAAAGGTATCCTATGTTACATTCCTATCTACTAACATGCTAACTTGTCTAGTACCTTGGTTTCAAATTTTTGGCATCTCTTGGCACACATATATGTGTGACCGGTTGGGACAAGCAAAGGAGGGGACCAAAGATATTTTTCCCACTTTCTAGGATCATAGTGCTAGTTGGTGAATTAATTCCAAGATATAGCATGAACATGTATAAGTTAACTTAAAGTACTGAAAGCACGTAAGAATACGGAACAGTAACGTAACACTAAAAATGTACAAAACTTTAAATATCGATTAGAAACATAAAAACACGGGTATTGCCAAAATACTACAACGTTTGGTGTCCCGGTTCGCTCCCGGAGACGATTCTCAGATAATAACGAAACAACTTCCCGGTTAAATGGTAAAGCTAAACGAAACATTTAAAAATTCAAATTACTACACGGAAACGGCTAACTTATTGAACGGAAATTTTCGGGTTGTCACAGGTTTCTTCAATTTCTAGTGTGTCAAATCATCATAAATAGGAAACTTTTCCTTTGACTCCTCAACAATGGCAAAAGGATCTGTAATTCCCATTCCGTTACCCTTTAATTTCCTAAGTAAAGTTTCCGTATACTTTTCATGCTCTCTTATCAAAGGAGTTAACCCTACACTGGTATCATCTATCTCTCCAAACCTTTCAACATCAACAGTTATATGCTGTCCTTGAGCAGATGTTCCTTCATTAAAAAGGACTTCATCAGGTTCTTCACCGCCATTAACTTTAGACTGAATTAGCTCATCTTCACCATCACTAAGATAATCAAAAGACTTGTCTGAATGATCACTGTCAGATTCTGAATTTTGATACGCATGGTCACCAGAATCAATCTCGGAGTCTGTCAACACAACATTGTCACCATCATTCTCTCTTATTGATAAACCATTACCCCTATTAGCAACCTTTCTTTTTTCACTAATGGCAATGTCATCAATTGTCATTTTACTTTTCCCCTTATTTAGTTTTTTTTGTCTAGAAAGAACTTGTTTATCAAGATCATTGTTAGCAGTATCCATATCCTCATTCATACCATCATTCATACCCTCATTGATACCCTCATTCATACCCTCATTTACACCTTGAGTGTATTCAACATAATTGCTAGCATCATTCTTACCCGCACTCATACACTTTAGAATCTTAGCAGCATCATTCACACAATCATTTTCCAAATTAGATGCATATAGTATCAAATCTTTCATACCAACCTCATCGTCATTCAAATGAGGATTCATTTCAAAACCTTCATCTTCTGCACAATACGTGTTCGTAAACAATACCTTACCCTTTGTATCATTCCTAAAAGGTCTAGACTTAAGTGGTGGTGACCTTAAGTAAGGAGACTTTGCTTCTTCCTCAGCCCAAGCTACTAACTCCTCAATAGACATATTACCAACATGTTTCTTTCTTTTATCATGTTCCCTTTTTTTGGATGTTACTTTTTCATCATAACCATCTAAACATAATTTTTTATGGTAGTAAACTGCTAAATTCTGGGGGCAATGTGCTATAAAAAAGTCTACTGTGACATACTTTTTAGCTAGGTCATACAAAGCATGTACATCAGCATCACTTTCAATAATTTTCAGTCCACCACTATTTATGTCTAAACTAGGAATGCAAATGAACAAGTCCCATATGTTATCTTTTACCTTAGCAACTAACATATCTAGAAGTCGACTAAACATAATCCTATCAATTGTACAAGCCTGCATTTCAGAAACTCTGTATTGTTCATACCTTAGTGGATCATACTAAAATATACCATTGTAGTGTATTCTAAACACCACATTACTAGGCCTGTCCATCATAGAGGTGCAAACCGGAACGTGGTCCAAAAAACCAGAACCGGTTTTTAAAAAACCGGTCCAAAAAACCAGAATCGGTTTTTAAAAAAACCGGTTTTTATTTAACCTAACCGGTTAGACCGGTTTTCGGGTTTAATAAGCGACCGGTTTTTTACCCGTTCTAAACCCGGTTTTATCCGGTTTTTTAAAATAACCGGTTTTAACCAATTTTTTATTTTTTTATTTCAATTTTTTTTAATATCCGTTTAAAAAAAACCGGTTTTAACCGGTTAAAAAAACCGGTCAACACTAGCCGTTATATACGTTTTTAAAAAAAACCCGGTTTTAACCGGTTTTTTTTTTAAATTTTCAAACGGTCAAATAGCGTTTTTATAGTTTTTTGTTTTTTTATTTTTTGATGATTTTAAGCATGGATTGTATATAAAACATGTATGAGATTGGGTTTAAAACACATCAAAAACACTCACTAATCTCTCTTTAATCTCTCTAATTTCTCTAATCCCTCTATAAGAAAACTCCAATCACAACTAGCTTCACTAATCCCTTCGTTACTACTAGCCCATTGTACGAAAAGTATACACAAATGATGAATTTGTTCAGAATTTTAGACCAACAACGATAAAAGGAATGTTTGGTCTAATTATGATTTGTGCTGTTATGATTGGAATGGGGTGAAAAAGGCGCGTGCAAGAAATGTTTGAAATTTTATAACCCCACGTCTAACACTACACTAAAGACTTCATAAGAGCGGTTGTAGTGCGGTTAGCCAAAATGATACATCACAAGGTACAATGGAGCGATGCTAAGTTTTCTTATATTTGAATAATCGATTAGTGAGTTCGTACTGATTTTACAAAGTTTGTCATTCAATCAAGCCTTCCATTCAACCACTTCGACAACGTCAATCTTACGAGAGATCATCAACAAGGAGGCAACATACCGCAGTATCAACAAGTAAGTCCTAACTACTTTAGATTGATGCTTTTAAATTATGAGAAACGGCTTAAAAAAGATAATATTGATGGTTTTCGGTGATTATAAATATGGTGATACTGATAACTATCTGGATACCATGGACGCACCCATGATACGTCAAATTCTATTTAGCCGTATACGGCTCAATGGATTAATCCCGGAATCTTGGTATTAATGAAACGGACAATTGCTTTTAAACTATTTGGTTATCCTCATAGGGAAATCTAATTTAAGAAACTTTACATGTCACTTAATTTGAATAAAATTTATATAATAAAGTTTTAACATTTCACTAGGATAATGCATCCAATAATACTAATCTATGTAAATTGTTTGTTAAAATTACGTATAAAACCCGTTTTAGATGGTCTTTTTTTTCATTCCCGTTGTGTTGCTCATGTTATAAATTTATCCGTGCAAGCGGCATTAAAAATATGTGATAGTTTAAGGATGAAATTTAGGGGTTTATTAGTAACTATATATAGTTCGAGTAACGAACGACAAATGAACTATAGACGTTTTCGTAAACAATGTGGTGAAGAACCCCTAGGACCTTGCTATGATAATAATACTAGGTGGAATTCTACTTGCATGATGTTTGAAAATATATTACGACAACGTGAGACTTTAAACGCTTTTAATGAAACACTTGTTAATAGAAATAAGTCCGTTTCGATAAGCGACCAAGATTGGGATCTACTAAATGATTTAACTATTTTTTTACAAGTTTTTAAAGTGGCAACAACTATATTATCGGGTGTTTATTACCCAACTAGCTCATTAGTTTTAAATCAAATTTATGCTATGACGGAAAAATTAGACGAATTAAAAACCTCACCTAGTCAAATGTTTAGAAGAATGGTTAAAGTTATAAAAAAGAAATTTGTAAAATATTTTGCTAATTTACCTTTGGTTTTTACTTGTTCCGCCGCACTTAATCCATGTTTAAATGTTGGAGGCGTAGAACTTTTAATAACAAGAATAATGAACAATTTAGACTTATCCTTTGGGTTAGACGCTAACAACCCCGACCCCAACTATATAAACTCCCAAATTTTTATATTTAACGATAACTTTAAAAAATTATTTGGAATTTATGCAACAAAATATGGTCAAATACAAAACCCAATTGTTGATCAAATGCGGGCCGGATCGTCCCGAATGGCAAGTGACATTAATATAAACCTTTATAATAGTTTATTTGAAGACGCTACAAAGCGTCAACGAACATCGGCCCCAACAAGCGAGTTGGGACAATATATGGCTACAAACTTTTTAATAACTTTAAGGCCCGAAGAGTTTACAAACTTTGACATTTTGGCTTGGTGGAAAGAAAGGGAAATCCAATTTCCAATTTTATCCGCTATGGCTCGTGACTTATTAACGGTCCAAGCTTCGACGGTAGCTTCCGAATCGGCCTTTTCTATTAGCGGTAGAATTATATCGGAAAGAAGGTCAAGACTAACCCCCGAATCCGTGGAAGTATGTGTATGTTTGAAAGATTATTTGGACGGAGTAGATAGGGTACAACATGAAACATCGTTGGAAGGTCCGATATTAGAAGACGTTGAAGAAACTATAGCAAGAGAAGAAGTTGATTTAGGGATATCACCTCCGAATACCGAATTAGATGAAGGTGAGTTTGAAGACTTAGATATTGAACACGTAGATGTAGAAGATTTTTTGGAAGATTTAATGGATTGAGTATAACGGGTGATGGCAATGCCGAAGCTCGACATACTTGAGTACACTAATATGTTTTCGGGTGATGGTCATGCCGAAGCTCGAAATGTATTAGTATTTATATATTTTTAGTTGTATAATTGTATTGTTTAAATAAAAGTTATGGTTGTATTTTTTTAGTATGTTTCCGGTGCAAATAAAAAGTTATGATTGTATTTGTTTAGTATGTTTCCGGTGTATTGTTTAATTAAATGTTTGATAATTAACAAGTTTATTAAATAAATGTTTGAAGTTTTAAATTCCGAAAAAACCGATTCCGAACATTTATAACCGAAAAAACAGAACCGGTAAAAAACCGATAACTAAAATTTATAACCGAAAAAAACCGATTCCGAACATTTATAACCGAAAAAAACCGATTTTGGAAAAACCAAAAAAACCGAAACCGGTTATTAGAAAAACCAGTTATTTTAAAACCGGTTTTCTAAAAACCGGAAACCGGTTTTAACCGATTTTTTTGCACCTCTAGTGAGAATTGAATTTAAACTGGTGTATGTTGGGCCATGGAGGATGGTTGTTGGACTGGTGAATGGATTTGGGCTGAAAATGGGGAAGCGGGTGTTGGTGGGGCCGCAGTAAGGGGCTGTTGGGCTACGTGTTCGGTTGGATGTTGTTGGTGTAGTAATGGATCAGTGTTGGTGGGGCCGCACTAGGGGACTGTTGGGCTACAGGTTGATTGGATGTTGTTGGTGTGGTAATGTATCAGTTTGTCTAATAGTTGGTGTGGTAAGGGTAGGATTTAGAACAATAGGGTATAGATCAAAGGTATCTTCTAAAAAGGTATAAGCGGAAGTGGATTTAGGTATGGTGGAGCCATAGGGAAACACGGTTTCATCAAAAGTGACATGACGTGAAATAATTATTTTGTTGGTGTGTAGGTCAAGGCAACGATACCCTCTATGAGAAGAGGCATATCCCCAAAAAATAAAGGGTGTTGCACGTGGTTCAAGTTTGTGAGATGGATAAAGGTGAGGGTAACATAAACATCCAAAAACACGTAAAAGGGTATAGTTGGGATCTTTGCCACATAAACGGGTGTAGGGAATGTCATTCGCAATAGCAGTTGAAGGCAAGATATTTAGTAAGTGTGTGGCCATATTAAGAGCTTCGACCTAAAAAGTTGGTGGAAGGTTTGCTTGGAAAAGGAGGGTGCGAATGAGGATATTAATTGTACGAACCATTCGTTCAGACTTCCCATTCTGTTGAGAGGTTTGGGGACACGAAAAGCGGAACCGAATTCCATTTTGGGCAAAAAGGGTGTGTAGGCGACGGTTGTCGAATTCACCACCATGATCACATTGGAATGACTTGATTTCACATTTAAATTGAGTGCGAACATAATTACAAAATAACAAGAATTTGGACATAACATCATATTTATTAACCAAAGGATAAAACCAAATAAACTGAGAATAATGATCTAAAAACAAGACATAATATTTAAAACCCGAAAGACTCGGAATGGGTGAAGTCCACACATCCAAGTGAATAATGTTAAAACAAGAGCTAATAACAGTACTAGAGCTAACAAACGGAAGTCTCATGTGTTTGCCAAGCTGACAAGCATGACAAAGAAAGGGAGGCTTCTCTTTATTATATGAAATAAAATTAGAAAAAACAAGACGACACAACACGTCACCCCCTGGGTGTCTAAGACGTTGATGCCACGTATGTTGACTAACAAGGAAAGCATGAGGAATTGAGGAGGGTTGCATGACCGGATTGAGATCCCCCGTGCTATCGCATCGGAGAAGCACCCGACGAGTCATGAAGTCTTTAACGGAAAACCCAAACGGATCAAATTCAACAGTACAATTATTGTCACGAACATACTGACGAACATAAATTAAATTTTTTACAATATGAGGGGTGATAAGAACTTTATTAAGGTGAAGTGGTCTATGAGGAGTTGGCAATATACTATGTCTAGTTTTATTGACGGGTATGGTATGACCGTTACCAACTGAAACGGATGGATAAATGCAAGTATTAAAAACATCACTAAGACTAGTAACCGAATCGTTAAGATGAGAGCTCGCACCTGTACCCATATTCCATGCACCAGTAGTGGGATCCTAAGAAGTCACAGCCCTAAAGGCATGAGGTAGAGTGGTCGCTTGTCTCGTATTATCTGTGGGCCCTGTCACAAAACCTGGTGGGGCAGATGAGTGGGTCAGACCAGTAGGCTGAAACACTTGGGCTGGCTGTTAGATAACAGACTGAGCAACCGGCTGTGATTGAGCCAAGACATAAGGAAAACCTGGACCTGCTGTATGAATAGTTGGGCCAACTGGAAGCTGATAGGCCGGTTGTTGTTGGGCCACCTGATTTTGGTCCAATGTATACACAAATCCAGGAGGTGGTGCTAAGTGGTGGGCCTGTTGGTTGACAAAATAAGGGGTTGTGGTACTAGTATTATACGCAACCGGTTGAACACTTGTTGTTGAGATATTACTGTTTCGAGAAGGCCTACTTTCATGCAATCCTAATTTTTCTAATATTTTAGCAAGCAACACATCTGTAGAATTAGTACTACCTGGCTGTTATGAAGTAAGACTAGCATTCGATTTAGCATTCGCATCATTAGAATACCGACAATCACTGCCAAAACGACATGACCCTTTTGCAAAATTAAAACACGCTCACCATGATTTAGCTTGTGGATTAGAGGGGCAAGGGGAAGTACCTGATTTGGCCATGTTGAGGGTTTAGGGTTTTCTCACGTGATAAATTGGTGAAGTAGGGTTTGTATTTGTTGTTGTTGATGAAACAGTAACAAACAATATCAAAGAAAGGCTAGAATACCGTGACCTAGCGCGACTGAAATCAATAATGGTGTGACCTTAGCACAACCAAACAACCTTGTGACCTAAAGCACAAGTAACAATGAAAACAAACTGATCTGTGACCAATTGCACAAACCACCAATAAATTTGGACTTGTTATTCGAAGAACAAGTCACCTTAAATAAAACAGACGTGTGCTTGGAGAGGGAAAAGAAAACGGCAGAGGTGGGTTAGGGTGTAGGATCGACTAGTTTGGCATGATACCATGAAAGATATATTTAGGGATTATATTCTGTGATATTCATTCCATCAAAACATAAGACCTTTTATAGGGATACAAGGAATAATCTACACTTTGGGCTTGAGCCCAATACAATCATACATACTAATACAATACAAATACGGGCTAACAAAATATAAGTTTGCTTTTATTTTTTAGCTACTCTATGTTTAAACAATCAAGGTTATTTACTTTTCCTTTTATATATTTTGCAATGAAATTTACATTTACTTTTTTGTTTTTAATATTCAATCATTTAACGTTACTTATCTTCCATTCTACTACTAAATTTTGTATCCTCAAAAAAAATCTTAAAGCTAGCCGCTCATCGGGCAAGTCTTGAAGCTAGTATTAGTTATAGTTCAAAAGAGAGCAAAACAAAATAGGTAGCCAATGTGTCAATTAGTATAAGAATTGTGAGCACCATTTACATACAACATAAGTTGCAAACACCCCGCCACATAACGCGGGTCAGAAAAACTTATTTATTTAATTGAAGAATGCTATGCTCATTCAAATTTTACAAAAAAGATTTTCACATAATAACATGAATATTTATCATTAATTGTCTCACTTTTATATTCTCTCCTCTTTAATTAAGTCCTCTTTAATTAAACATCTAAACAATTTAATTATATGATTTTTTTTTGTAAAACTTAAATGAGCATTACATTCCTTTTTACACGGAGATCTACAAAATGGGGATCCTTGTGTATTTTTTTGTAAGACCCTGTATACTTTTTATGTACTTTTGATGTTTTTATCATGTGCCCCTAAGGCACAAGATGGAAAAAACCTTTTAATTTAACTTGTAAATATCCATTCGCTCCCAAGTCCGGGTTAGGATGCCACGTACATATGCATAGAAAAGTTCCATAAGGAACATGGTCAAAAAAAACCCCGCTCATCTTGTCCATCTATTTTATTTTCATCTAATGGTTTAGGTTAATTCTTATTTTAATTTAATTAAAAAACCCACTTTCACTCTATTTTTTAAAAATTAAATATCTCACAAACCGTTAATCGTTACGCAAAACGAAACATACCATCGCGACGAGAATTAAATCATCTTTCTATAGAGGGGCACTTCTATATACTTTCGACGAACTTTTTTTTCGATTTTTTTTCTCAGCCACGTCTGGAAAAATCTCTTGTGATTTCATAAAATCACATGTGATTATGATACAAATCTCATGTGATTTTTTCAGGCGTGATTGAAAAAAAAATTCAAAAAAAGAGTTCGTCGAAAGTATATAGAAGTGCCCTCTATAGAAAGATAAAAAAAATAATCGTTGTGATACTTTCGACGTACTTTTTTTCCCATTTTTTTTCAATAACGTCTGGAAAAATCACATGAGATTTGTATCACAATCACATGTGATTTTCATAAAATCACATGTGATTTTGTGATACAAATCTCATGTATTTTTTAAGACAGTGATAGAAAAAAAAAATTCGAAAAAAGAGTTCGTCGAAAAATCACACTGAAAAAAATTAACTTCTGAAAAATCACAAATGAGATTTGTATAAGACAATCTCATTGATTTTCATAAATATCAATGTGATTTGTGATATCAAAACACATGTGATTTTTGTAGAACCGTGATTGAAAAAAAAAACGAAAAAAGAGTTCGTCGAAAGTATATAGATAAATGCCTCTATAGAAAGATAAAAAAACAAAATAAATTGTTGCGATACTTTCGAAACGAACTGATTTTTTTCCGGTTTTTTTTAATCACGTCTGAAAAAAATCACATGAGATTTGTATCACAACTCATGTGATTTCAAAAAATTAATCCATGAGATTATTTCTGACGTGAATTGAAAAAAAAAATTCGAAAAAAGTTCGTCGAAAGAATAAAAGAAAAGCCACTCTATAGAAAGATAAAAAAATACTCGTCGCGATGGTGTAATTTTTTTTCGTTTAACGATTTATCGTTTGCTAGATATTTGAGTTTTAAAAAAAGGTAGAAAATTGAATGATGAAAAAAAAAGAGCGGTTAGGATTAACTCTTATCTCATCTCTAAGTGACAAATGTAACAAGCTATTTCCCACTCTCATAATATCATACTTTCCACCTTAACTTGACATCTCTTCTCACTTCATCCTTCAAAATGGCAACATGGTTAGCCGGTAAAAGAGGCTTCAACCACTTGACAAAAACATTTTACTTGACTACTACTACTTTTAGATCATACCGCTCATCCGCCACCTTTAGTGATTCTGATCAAACCAAACGTATCATCAGAAATGATTATTCGTTGTTTTCGAATAATGGTTTACGCTTTGAATCGACGAAAGCTGGGCCACAGTTGGATGTCTTGTCTAGTGATGATGATGAGGAACAAAACCAATTGGTAAATTTGTTACTTCTATCTACCAACACACATACATTTACTATATCTGTCGTCTTCTTTTGGTGTTTTGTATGTCACAATTAATGTTTAGACCTGATGATGCATCCAAATCATCATTTTTCAACAAGACCCGTGAATAAAGTTGCTAAAGAAACCTTTAAAAAAAATTTGTTACTGGGAATTTTCAAAAATTTTGATGATCATAAGTAAAACAACTTGTGTAATAATATTTAGGTGCAGTTGAATATATAGTTACTGCAATGATTTATTACATAATTACATGATAAAAATTTACAATTACATAATTACATGATAAAAATTTACAATCCAAATAGAATTAAAGTTGTTATATCTCATGACTCATGTAACCTAAACAGGCCAGCCGAGTGTGTTAACTATATACCATTTTTAAAAAAAATCCCCGCCCGGGCAAACGCACGGAGCTTGTATATATATATTTTTAAAATATATTATATAATTTATATTTTTTCTTTAGTTTTAATAAGCAATGAAAGTTTAATGGGTTAAATTTGTTTTTTTATAATAAGTTATAATAAAATTTTGTAAAATTTACCCTAACTTTATATAATTTATTTAGAAATTAAAACCACTAAATTTCTATTTTATTACCTTCCTCATTTTTAAAGTTTTTTGTTTTAACAAAATTTGTACACATATATTTTAATGTGTTTTTTTTCTTCCTCAGATCTCTCTACTAAAATAATAGCCAGATTTTGAAATTATTAAGTTTATTAATTAAACATATATTCAAAAATATAATAAAAAATTAAAAACATCATACCTGTATTAATTACATATATCACCCAATTTCATTTTTAATTTCATAAAATACCCAAATAGCCAATAGTATTAAATTGCATAATGTTACAATGTTTATAATACAAATGTTTGTATAATATGAATATTTCAACTAAAAGTAAGTGAGATATGAAATTGGCCTTGCCGCCCCCATACCTAAATCATACCAAATAAGGAAATATTTGTTTTGAAATGCAAAATCTTTCTCTTTGTTCATTTTCTTTACTAAGCTAAAAGATTTTAGGTGCACTATATCTATTTTATTTTTAGTCAGGTTTGGATAAAAAGGAAAGAGATATTAATTTGCGTATTCCAATTGCCATCTTTCAAATGCCAAATTAAACTGTTTTTGTTTTGATAAGACTGATCTGAAGTTTTTTTCTAAAAAAGAAAAAAAAGCATTCACTTGGTAACGTTTTGTAAATTATTAATTATGAAATTTGTTGCTTAAGAAGTATCTAGGTTTATGTGAGAGTAACAATTTTACAAAAAACTAAGTTTGGATAAAGGCCAAACACAAATGCTAGCTGGTTAAGAGCAATGGATATCATTTCTCGTGCCACCGCTCTCAATATTCTTTTTTAACACTTATACACTAAAATACCTTTTTACTTATAAATAAAGATAAAACATCTCTTTTTTTGAGACCCGCCTTTTAATATTTTTAACTTATTAAACTTTATATTTTTTTTATAATTTTATAGTAAAAACAAAATTATATAAAAAAAGGGTGTGGCAAAATCGGAAGTGAATATTCACATAGGGGGATAAGTGATAACCAATCCCTCTCAATGTTCATCATTACTTTTTATATATAGAGAATTTTTCTTCCAACCATTTGTATACTATAAATTAATAAAATATTAATTAATATATAAATTAATAATTATTAATTTATCGATTAATTAATAACTCTTTTAATTAATAAATTTTGGTTGTCCCAAGTGTATTATTTTATAGAGTTTCTACTGTATTTAATATTTGACTTGATTAATACTCTCATTTGAGAAATGCTATGTGCACACTATATTTACAAAAAAAATTCACACCGTGATGTGTCAACATCATTTGTCCAATCAAATAAGGTGTTTGCTTTTTCACAATTGTTTTGACCGGACAAAAGATGGTTGACATATCATGGTGTAGAAACTTTTTTTGTAAATATGGTGTGGACATAGAATTGCTTTTAATATTTGAGTTTTTCTATGGGCACAAGATAAGAACACCAAAAGTACACAATGTCTCATAGAAAAGTACACAGAGATTCACAAAATGTGAATCCCTGTGCTTTTCTGTCGGACCGTGTGTACTTTTGTTGTACTTTTCGTGTTCTTATCATGT